>MEHQ01003476.1:43184-68357 GCA_008828725.1 Saccharina japonica | reverse complement strand
CCCCTCCTCTTCCCCTCCCCTTCCCCCCCTCTTCCCCTCCCTTGCTCTCAATAGGCAACCCAGTTGTACTTCCCAGAGGCTGTGGAAAGCGTGGAGTTCGTATCTGGAGAAGGCGGTGGTTTGGAGCTGGTGGTCTCAGCCCGGGGGCAGGCCCACCTCACGTACGTCAACATCGAAACACTTCAGCAACGGCAGGCAAGCTAATTTTATATTTATTTTTATTTTATTCGAATTGTAACCCGTCAGTTTGGCGACAACCCTACATACTTGGAATTGCTGGTAAAATTATGAACGCTGTTCTTAAATGCTACCAGTTAACTTGTAAAAAAGCTGTTTCCAATTCTGTTCGGTTTTGCCCTCCAACTAGTGCTGTGCCGGTACATACATGGTTCCAGTCGGACATACATCGGATATTATCTAATGGCGTAGTAGTTCCTCTCTGGTTTAATGGACCGGGTAGGCCTGAATGGGAATGCCTTGGGACGCGTGATTGCCGTGGCTGCAGACGAGACGGCCTTAACTCTTTTAGTACTCCAGTGCACATAACCATATATTTGGCTCTAATTCCTAGTAATTTGTCCCCATAACGGGACTACAGTCCTCAAAGGTTTAAATGTCTTTGTCAATTATTTGTTTTCTTAAACGGCATTCTCACATATGCTACGTACCAGGTACCAGATACCGGGTGTTAAGTATGCCACTCTACTAGTGAAACCCTTTTCTTAAATGGTGATATCACTGGGACACCCATGCGCCGTTCATGGTGATGGTCATGGCGGCACCTAAAATGGCCTTAAATGCATTTGAAACTGTTTTTCTTGAATGAAAACCCTTAATCCTTCATTTGTATTGCTATTCATAAATTATGTTCTTCAATGCTACTGGTACCAGATGTGCGTGTGCGTGTTCTTCACATTAAACCGTCCACCATATTATACCAGGTATGTATTGTATATGGCACTCGGTTGTTAATTGTATAGAACTGTCCTTAAATGACGATGCCGTTAGGTGAGCCTGAACAAGAATAACTGAGACGCCCACTCACGTGTATCATTCATGGTGATGGCCATGGCAGCACCCCAAAACGGACTCAACCCCTTCAGAACTGAAAAAAATGTCCCACCCTAATTCCAAGTATGTTTTCCCCAAATTCGTCGGACCAGTTCTTAAGGGGTTAAATTTCGTAAATATTTTTCTTAAATCCCAACCCCAATTCCTATTCTAAGATGCTGTTGTTAAATGCTACCAGCACCAGGTATTGTAGGAACACATTATGTCCTCTACTATATTACCGGAATACTATCCTGAACGCTGGTACTCTACCGGGTAAGCCGGAACGAGAATGACCGGGACACGCAAGTGTGTCCTTCACGGTGATGGCCATCATGGCGGCACTCAAACCGGCCTTAAAACGCATGCGCAATTGTTTTTTACTTCTAAGTGATATTCTTAAGTACTACTAGATACCAGGTTTACATACTACCATATATATACCCCAGGTACCAGTATTAAAGCATGCCACTAATGAAATACTATCCTGAACGTTGTTTCGCCATGGGGGCCACCCAAACCGGCCTTAAACGCATTCGCAATTGCTTTTCCTTTTAAGTGGTATTCTTAAACGCTACCAGATACCAGGTTTACATGCTACTATATACCAGGTACCAGATACCAGGTTTACATGCTATTAATAATATATACCAGGTACGAGTATTTAGGTATGCCACTCTACTAATGAAATACTATCCTGAACGTTGTTTCGCCATGGCGGCACCCAAACCGGCCTTAAACGCATTCGCAATTGCTTTTCCTTTTAAGTGATATTCTTGAATACTTCCAGATACCAGGTCTACATGCTACCATATACCCCAGGTACCAGTATTGAAGTATGCCACTCTATTAATGAAATACCTACCCTGAGCGTTGTTTCGCCATGGCGGCACCCAAAAAGGCCTTAAACACATTCGCAATTGCTTTTCCTTTTAAGTAAGATTCTTAAACCAGACACCAGGTTTACATGCTACCGCATACCTGGTACTAGTAATAAAGGTATTCCACTCGAATTAATGGAATACTATCCTGGACGTTGTTTCGCCATGGTGGCACCCAAACCGGCCTTAAACACATTCGCAATTGCTTTTCTTCTAAATAATATTCTTAAACCAGACACCAGGTTTACGCAATTGCTTTTCTTCTTAATAATATTCTTAAACCAGACACCAGGTTTACATGCTACAGTACCATACACCAGGTACCAGTATGAAAAGTATGCCACTCTTATTAATGAAATATTTCTACTATCCTGACCGTTTTTTTTTTATCAGGTGAGCCTGAACGAGAATGACTGGGACACCCACGTGTCCTTCACGGTGATGGCCATGGCGGCATCTTCGGACGGCAAATACCTCATCGGCGCTACCGACAAGAGCCGGTGAGAGCCCGCTGAAAATAAAAGGGTGGCATAATTGCAATTGCGGTTAAATTGTTGCGGCTAAATTATTGCGGGTTAACTATTACCGAGAAAACTTTACGGAGCAATTATTCGGATAAATTATTGTGTTTATTTCGGAGCAATTATGTCGCGGAGGAATTATTCCGGGCCAATTAGTTCGGAGCAAGTATTGCGCTTATTTCGGAGCAATTAATGCGGAAAAATTATTGCGGAGTAACTACGATAGTTTCATTGTAACGTCGGAACCTCCCATGGTTGTTCTCAGCATGTCGACGGAAGGGCGCACCGACGGAAGAGCTGGGTCTCTTCTCTCTCTATATAGCGGTTTGCTCATCAACTTGCCCGCGCATGCAGTGCTCACTCCCTTCTCTCGTCTGCCCTCGAGAGCGTGAAGCTCACAGCTACGCGATATGTTACTGCGCCCTTGTGGGCGAAGCAATAGAGAGTAAAACCTCACAAAATGGGAGAATGTGAAATGTAGAAGAAGGAACGGGATGTTGTTCGAGGAGGAGGTGAGGAATATTGACGAATGAATGTGACATGGAGAAGTCTGGTACACTACTATTACCGAGGACCATAGTTAATAGGAGCAAATATTGTTAGTAAACATAGTTAGATATATAGATTTTAGTGTGTGCCTTAGGTCCTATTTACTATGGTTTACCGTAATAATAGTAGATATAATAATAGTAGATACCAGGTAGAGTATATAGCGAGAAAACGATCTATTATGTAATTCTAGAAGAAAGATGGTGGCCACACGTGGCCAAACAGGAAGGGGATCGTAAGATTAGGTAAAAACTTTTTAATGGAAACGAGGTAGAAAAGCGTGCACAACTGTTGAAGGTGCCTCTACTTGAGAGTAGGAACGGTGCTCCGTCTCAAACGGGATGCGTGGTCAATGGTCAAATGACCAGAGGCAAGCAACCAATGAGTACCCCCCCCCCCCCCACACCCAACACCTCACCCCACCCCCCTCCCCCCCTCTGGTGAAAACCGACGGAGCTCCGTCCGGCATTGTAGGGATGCGAGGGTCTATTGGTCATACGACTACTGGCATGCATGAATATCGAGT
Source organism: Saccharina japonica (assembly GCA_008828725.1). Lineage (NCBI taxonomy): Eukaryota > Phaeophyceae > Laminariales > Laminariaceae > Saccharina > Saccharina japonica. The sequence goes on along the minus strand of MEHQ01003476.1, from coordinate 64,830 downwards.
AACCCCCCCGTGCCCGTCCCCCCCTCACCGTCCCCACGCCTCCCACCCCCCTCGCCCGCGCTCCGTCTCGAAGGGTATGACGTTGTCGCAGGTCAATGGCAAATTGACTTAAGGCAGAGCAACATAAGGAGTTTCGCTCGACTCACCCCGCCTCGCCCTTGCCCGCCGTCTCACCCTTCTCCTCCAGGAACATTCTCTGGCGCGCCGGCAGCAACGCTCGCGTCCGCACCCTGATGGGACACTGCACCGACGACTACTTCCAGCCGCGGGTGGCTTGGGATCCGTCTGGGCTGTTCTCGTACTGCAACAGCTCGGCGGACAACGACGTCCACGTGCACTGCCTCGCCTCTGGGTACGTATATATCAGACCTCGGACAGATAATGATCTAGATTCATCTACAGATAGATCGTGATTTTTTTATGATCTAAATGATCTACAGATATGATCATGAGCTATTAATAGATCATCTACAGACAGATCACGATCTAGATCATCTGCAGATAGATCATGATCTAGATCATCTACAGATAGATCATGATCTAGATCATCTGCAGATAGATCATGATCTAGATCATCTACAGATTGATCATGATCTAGATCGTCTACAGATAGATCATGGTATATATCATATACAGACATATTATGATATAGATTATCTACAGATAGATCATGATCTATACCATCTACAGATATATCATGCTAGATCATCTACAGATAGATCATGATCTAGATCATCTAGTTCCTCAGGTGCCGTTTTGATAGGTTTCGCGGGATAGCCGGTCGCCCCGGTGGTCTAACTGGTAGCCACGAAGCCTTTTGGGCCGAATGTCGAGGGTTCGATTCTCCCCATGGAGGTTTTTATTCTCAAATGACACCGACTGTCGAGAGCGCATATTATAGCGTGGGTAAGCGAAATTCGACGAGAGTTGACGAGGGAAGAAAGTGCTGAAATCTTCTCGCGATAAAAATGCGAAGCAAGAACCGTAATGGGGGGGGAGGGAGAGGAGCCTACTTTGTGACCCCGGATCTGAGTTACGACTAGGGAGGGAGAAAGACGGAAGTGCGAAGATAATAAATGGGATGGACGAAAAAAATAAAAAAAATAGTACAGATCCAACCCCAGAAACATGTTCTAGATCATGGAGATTATACAGCTCCCACCCGGCAACTGGGCTAGACCATACAAGACCGGGAATATATATATATATATTTGTCTGACTTACTCTTGTCGTGTCTGTCTGTCTGTCTGTCTGTCTGTCTGTCTGTCTGTCTGTCTGTCTGTCTGTTTGTCTGTCTGTCTGTCTGTCTGTCTGTCTGTCTGTTTGTCTGTCTGTCTGTCTGTCTTGCTGGCTGGCTGGCTGGCTGTTACGTCTGGATGTCTGGCCGTCCGTCTGTGACGTCTATCCGTCGGTAACCGGGTCCGCTTCTGATTGGTTGGTTCGAACAGGCGTGTCGTGGAGCGGCTGAAGGGGCATGGCTCTGTCATCCGCGACCTCCACCATGACCCCTCTCGACCAGTGCTCGTCACCGCCTCCTACGACAAGACTGTAAAGGTCTGGGGGGAGTGGTGATCATGGTGATGGTGATGATGATGATGGTGGTGGTGATGATGATGATGATGATGATGATGATGATGATGATGATGATGATGACGATGGTGATGGTGATGGTGATGGTGATGGTGATGGTGATGGTGATGGTGATGGTGATGGTGATGGTGATGGTGATGATGATAGTGATGATGGCGATGGTGATGGTGATGACGATGATGTTGATGCTGATATCGATGATGGTGGTGGTGATGACCATGCTGATCATGATAACACCGACAATGGAGAGGATTAGTAGAGAAAAGGAACCTTCCGAGAATAATCCGTGTTTTTTTTCCGTAAGAGAGAATTAGGCATGCTGGTTCTACTATAATGTGCTTGTTTAATAATTAACTTATTTATGGTACGTAGCAATTGTTTGGCTCATCGCGTAGGTGGAACTATATCGAGTGGACACAGCACGGGATGGTGCTGGTAGACTCTGATGAACACGCGAACAGACAATGCTTGCCACAGCCGCCCAGACGTTTCTGGGTCAGACATATATTCGTCATTTCATATTTCGTGATTGCTCAAGGAATTTTCAGCCCCAAGCTCGGAATGGAGGAATGGGTGAGTATCACCATGATTACAATAGGCAGACACTGGTGGTCGTGATTGTGTTCGTCGTAACGGTAGTAGTAGCGGTGGGAATGATAAGGAGGAGAAGGGAAAGAAGGAGGCGGGGTACTCATGTCGTGCACGGCCGTAATCGTATGACGGAGGAGGGGGAGGACTATCATGAAGCAACCCCAATACCTCACATTTTGCTTCGCGCTTGGTGTAAGCAAGCACACTGCCTGCCTGGTCGGTGAAAACCATACGTGCTCCGTCCCGGCATTACATTGTAGGGGTGCGAGGGTCTGACGGTTATACGACTACGGCCATGCATGACAATGAGTGAGGGATGTACATTATTTGACTTTTGTCGCGACACGTCGTCGCGGCGAGTGTCGCGGCGAGTATCGCTAACCCTAACCCGAACCCGAACCCGAACCCTACGTGCCGCGGCACGTGTCGCGACACGAACCACGAAAAAGTCAAATAATGTAGATCCTTACCATGACCCCCCCCCCTCCCCCCCCCTCCCCCCCCCATGCTTCCCCTTTTATACGAAGGGGTGAGATTTAGAACCAATCATTCAAAGAATAAATCGGGTGAATCAGTTGTTGGTGGTGGTGGTGGTGGTGGTGGTTGTCGTTCCAAGAAGAGGAAGCGAAAACATGTTTTAGTACATAGCTGTCGCCGTTTGACGGTACATATCGCCATCGAATGGTCCAGCCACTCGTTCCTAAGAACAAGTTTTTTTTTACGTAGTGCTGAATTCCAAAGGGCAGTGTTCCAGTGTTGCATCGGATCGCGTCGAGTCTGATCGGGTCGGGTCGGGTCGGGTCGGGTCGGGTCGGCCCGATCTTCTTGTCGTTAATGGTGTTGCCACCAAATAGTAGTCGAGCCACTCGTACATACCGGTATGTACGAAGAACAAGCTTGTTGTATTGCTGACTTTTCAGGTCGGGGCTGCAGGGTTGCATCAGGGTCGGGTCGGGTCGGATCGGGTCGGCTCGGGTCCGGTCGGCTCGGCTCGGCTCGGTTCCGGTCGGTGTGGTCCGGTCCGGTACGGTCGGGTAGGGTAATGTCGAGTTGGGTCGGGTCGGGTCGGGTCGGATCGGGTCGGCTCGGGTCCGGTCGGCTCGGCTCGGCTCGGTTCCGGTCGGTGTGGTCCGGTCCGGTACGGTCGGGTAGGGTAATGTCGAGTTGGGTCGATGTGGTTTTCTTGCTATTCATAAAATCCATTACTACATCAATCCATGAATCCATGAATTGAACGTTTTCTACAGTTTTGTTTTCCAAGTCTTCAGTGCAAGGGCAAGAAAAAAAGCAGAAAAAGTACCCGTGGCTCACGAAAGAGATGCCATTATATAGCCCGTTGGCCTCCTCCTTCTCCTTGCGACGCCCTCTTCATAATAATTTGACACGATATACTTATCTCTGTATAAAGTAGCCACCCAGGGGCTGGGTTGTGTATCGTCCATCAAAAGGTTCGTGATCGGCGAACGGTCGGGCGAAAAATCTCACAACACCTACTGTACGTACTGTAAATCATTGGCTCACTATATATCTCGCGAAGGAAAAAAAAAAAACTACCTCCTGGGCTTTTATTGTAACCCACTCAGAACTGGTCCCACGTATTGGGGGACAAACTACTTGGAATTAGTGTGGGATAAGTTTTTTTTTCCAGTTCTGAATGGGTCAAGGGGCTGCCAAGCATGGGTGCATTGCATGATCGGCGAACAGTGAGTCGAGGAACCGCAGTCAGTCAGCTTCGTTGCATTGACGAACCAAAGGTGCGAGCGGACGCATGCTACGATGATATCATAGAGGGGGCACCATTGGCACCATGCATGCTTTTTGTTGGTGAGGGTGGCCACTTGATTGAGGAACTCTGTCAGTATACCTTTTTGGGGGTAAGTTGGCCTGTGACCACGGGAATCGACCGCGTCAAGTGTTGGATTTGTACGGACAGATGGGGGTACTGGACAGAGAGACCGGCACGGCTTTTAATGTTAAGGCAACAACAACGAAAACAATACATACCTCATGCAAAAATTGAGCTTGGAGGAAAATAAAAGTGCCCGTCTATACTCGTACCTCGTACCCGATGAACAGTCCCATATCCTGAGTACAATCAATACCAATGGAGACTTACATTGCAACACCTCATGAAGAAGCACATTGCAGCACCCAATGAAGAAAGAAACACATTGCAACAACACAAGAAGAGGAGAAAGTCCGACGTTTTTTGGGTCACGCACGGGGGAGGCCGATCATTCAGAAAACGTTTCAGCCAAAAAAAAGGTATACCTTATACCATATACCTCTATCTTATCGTTGGGGTATTACAGTAGTAGTACCGGCCCTCTCACAAGGATCCTGAAATCGGGCTCTGTCTGAGTTTCTTATTATTCTGGGCACGCGCGAAAGCACACCCTTCCTCATGCTGCGCTTTCTTTAGTTTGGTCCCCGAGAGGACGTGTTCCCAAATACTGTACAGTGAGTGGTGGCTTGGGCCCAGGCCAGCCACAGGAAGAAGAGGTCACTTTCTTACAGCTTATGTGCACTGACTATCGTAGGCTGAGGAGAGCTTTCTTAATTTTTTCAATTTCTCAGGGTGACTTTCTTGTGAGTTCCTTTCTTATGAGCGGACCGGTACTGTCTTGTCGGTGCGGGCGCAGCGCACCTACCTCTGGTATGCGCGATGGGTGGCCGGCGCAATGCTAGCATAATCGATCACTTCGTGCAAGGGGTTGTCTCGGCTACGAGGTGCAGTAGTTGGAGAACACTCCGGAGGTTGCCATGAGGCGGGAGAGAATATGTTGTCCCAAGGTGTATATTAGAAACCACCGTTCTTGTAATGAAGTGACCGAAGTCAAGTGAAGTCAAGGGGGCGAAGGGGGCTCCATCGCTCCATCCCTTCGTCCCAGTATCCAGATAATATGTATACCTACTCGTAAAACCATTCGGGAAAAAACCTAAATCCCGCCGCAATCTCAAGTTACACAAATCACAGCTGACGTGTTTCTTAGTTTATTATTAAATCCACATATCCGCACGATCAAACTCATCAGTCTGGCGGATTATCCAATTATATAAATCACAAGTATCCACGATCAGACACATCAGACATGTGTGCGACTTATGACGAACGTATAACCAACGGTTGTGACCAACAGCATGATGACACACCACATCGGGCGGATTCCGAACCTGATTTTTCTCCCACGACATTATTGTGCCTGGTATGGCGAAGGCCCACAAATACAAATACATGTCAAGCGACGTGCGAGTCTATAGAATGGGAAGATCTCGTCAAGATCCTTTCCAAAGTCAGCCTTTTATTTTTTTGTGTGATCGATCCCCCCTGGGTTCCGAGTAGGAGAAAATCGGCGCGGAAACAAACCCGTCCCAGCGGGGGGGTGTGTATAGCTTGCGTGTTGTCGTACGTTAGGTAAGTAAGCACCCCTCTACAAAAGAAAAACACTACTGTACTGTTGTTTTGGAGCTGCTTTTGAGTTTGAGCCAGATGGACCGCTTGCCAGAAAACGGTATGCCGACGGTATACAAGCTTGTGTATACCGGAAGCTTTTCGAAGGTTTTTCGGGCACCTTGAACCGCCGAAAAGTGGAACCGACGGGCAGAGGTACAGCAGTAGGTTTCTCTCTTGTGCGATGATCGTGGTGTGGAATACGGTAGGCGACAGCACTTGAGAACTCGTAGTTAATAATTTAAGGCTGGATTTTCAGACGAAAATAAGAACATGGCCTCTTTTGTACTGAAATTAGTGTATGGCTCACCTTGCCTTACATAAGAATTCCAGCCTTGGCCTGGTCAGAATTAAGAGATTCTTAACTGGTGTCGCTTACTGTGCATGACGAGGTGAGTCGGTACCGCCCTCGGGTCGGTCTACACTACGACACGGAACGGAGTCGTTACAGATGACAGAATTTTGGGTGTGACCTTGGAACGTGTGTACGATGAGGCGGTACTATCTAGGGGAGAGGGGACCTGATAAAAGTAAGTCATTTGGGGGGAATAGCGAGGGCAGAAACCGCTACCAAGCCAGAGAGTCGTCGCACTCTCCTCTCGAAATACGGTAAGGGCAGAAAACGCCACCAAGAGCCAGAGAGAGAGTCGTGTCGCAACCATCTTCTGGAGACACGATACGACGAGTGGAAATATTCTAGCAAAAAGAAGACAGAATCACCAGTCAGTCTCGCGAGAAAGACGGCAGTAATTTCTCTCCTTCTCGCTCTCACGCCCTTTCATATGCTCGACAGCACATATTATACTGCATATACAGGGCATGCACGGCATGGCGAGAGGGGTAGTCAAACGCCAAATCGGCAGCACACCGCCCGGTGAGACTTTTCTAAAAAAAAAATCCTGGTTGAAGCTGTTGTTTGTTACGAAAGCAAGCAAGCAAGGCCAAGCCAAAAGCTAAGCCAAGCTATTAATAGGCCATCCCAAGTCAAGCCAAGGGCCATCACCATCTCGACAAATAGCCCATAGAACGACTTGACAGCATCGGCTGGATGGGCGAGACATGAGAAGCGTCAATCCCTCCCCCCTCTCCCTCCCGACCTGCGCGGTCGATACCCCTACTTAATTGCTCAACCTTGGTACGCCCGAGGGTCACTAACTAGGACCTACGCGAGGGTCACTGACTAGGGACCTACGCACCCTACCACTGCCCTACCCGCCCTGCCCCGGCCTCCCCAACCCCAACCCTCGCTAAGGACACTCGCTCAAGCCCTCCCCCCCCCGTGCCAGGGACTACTGTGCGCGGAAAATAAATGAGCGCACCAGAATCCCCGAAAAGAGGAGAAAGAGACGCGAAGGAGCCAAAAAGAGGGATGGGACACAAGAAGAAACACTACAAGGAGAGAGACACACACACCCATTAGGGCTACGTAAGGTCCCACGATAGGATTATACCGGTCACGAAACAGATCAGGAGACGATCTAGATCGTTAAACGGCTCGCAGATCGGCTATATTGCGACCAGAGAGCGGTCACGATACAGATCGGTCACGATACAGATCGGTCACGATACAGATCGTTGCAACGACCATAGATCGATCACGATACAGATCGTTCCACCCTAGAGATCGGCCTCCACGCGATAAGAGACCCCGCCGATCACCAGAGAGATCCGCCCACACGATATGCTAGAGGAGATGGGTCAAGGTAAGAAGATAAGACCCGCCGAAAAAAGGTCACGGGGCCTTGACATATATCAGCATCATTGTCGTCACTAGCGCTACTTATACTACGCTTGCCTTTCCTGATATACCCCGATTCCTATTCCTGTCCTGTTTGGCCGAAAACATCACAAAAACACCCCGTGTGCCTGGATACCCGAGGCCACTATCACACCCACCTTTTAACCCAACCCAGCCCCAGCCCACTCAGCGATCCAAGCACCCGAGCTAGCTCGCTTAACTCACGGGTCTGAAATGAATTTGAAACACCCTCGGCAACTAACCACCAAAAACAAAACCAACCAACCGACCAGCCCAAGCCAGCCCAACCTATAGACGGAGACAACTCAACGGAGACGGAGCCAACCCAACCCAACCCCAACCCAACCCAACCCAACCCAACGAAACCAACTCAGCGACCCTAGAAGCCGAGACCGCCCATCGCCTCCCCCTGCTCCTTGCTGAACATCTCGTAGTACTGGTAGATGATCGTCACGGCCAGAAGGATACCCGTACCCGACCCGATAGCTCCTAAGAAGTCAGCGGCCACGGTTAGCGCGCCGATGCACATACCACCGAACGCAGCCGCGGTTGGGATGTAACGCTCCAGCACCTGCCGTGCGCGAAAAGAAAGAAGAAAGAGGGTTTTACAGAGCCGAGGCAGGGGGGGTGGGGTTAGGTTTGGGGATAATGGGCGGGGTGCTTTTAGGGTTTTGGTCGAAAATCGTTGAAAAAAAAATATCAATCAAAAGCCGATAAAAAAACAAGCAAAAAAAAACCACAAAGACCAATAAAAAACCCCGACGACAAAAACAAAACGAACACACGATTCCATGAAGCAACCAAGTCATGAATAAAATGGCACAAAAACAAAAACAAAAGGCATGGCAACACGGAAAATTCCTACGACCCCAAGGTGGGACTCACGTGCACGAGCGCATCGTCACGGTGGCCCTTCATGACCATCTGCTGGTCCCTCAATTGCTTCGCCACGTCCTGTTTTTGCGGCGCAATTACGAAAGAGACGGAACAAAATCAGCAAGAAAACGGGAAAAAAAAGAATAAAATAAAAAACAAGTCAAAACAAGGGGAGGAGCAGAGAAAAAGCAAGAGGAACAAGAGAAGGAGGAGGAGGACAGGGGTGGGTAGCGCAAGAACAGCTAACGACTAACAAAAAAAAAACAGTACAAAAAAAACAGCTACCTGGTATGAAATACGGTAGAACAGCGAGAATCAAATCAAAGCAAAAGCAATTGAATGAAAACTCCTCTGTCCGCCGCGTTGCCCCCACGCCTTCGCCGACGACCTGTACACCTCGCGACCCACGTCTTCGCGAGTACAGCAGTGCGCACGCCGTCAGGATGAAGTCCACGTACATGACGAACCACGACATCAAACCAAACTAACGCAACTCAACTGAACCCAACCAGACTCACGACTCAAAAACCTCGTCTCCCCCGCAATCGCCCCGCACCTTCGTCGAGAACCCAGGCACCTCAATACCACCCCTTGCAGAACAAAACAGCGCACACGCCGTCACGACGACGGTCAACGTCACATCACCATTCAACCACCAAAACCAACCCAAACCAACCCTACACCCCACCCCAACAAAAAAACCCAAGTCAAGCGACTCGCCGAACATCTCACGGTGCTTCCTTCGCGCTTGATGCAAACGAATGTCTCCGCATGGTCGGTGAAAACCCGAAATGCTCCGTCCCGGCATTGTAGGGATGCGATGGTCTATTATGGCCATACACACGACTACGGCCATGCACGAAAAATGATAAACAACCCCCCCCCCCCTCATATGATATATTTATAGGTTGGGTTGGCGTCGGTTGGCAACGACGCTGTAAAACACGCCACTCGCTGCGTGAGCTAGACAACCAGGGTGCCGTTTTTTTTGTTATTTTTTTTTGGCGGTCACCAAAGCTGGCGGTCGAGTAGATCATTTGTGCGGGGTGGAGAACCTTTGTTCCGCACAAGGGGAATGGTCTATCACGCCTAGTGTTAATATGGTAAGGCGTCCGCGAGGCAGTTACATAGTAAAACCTTGCTGTTCCCGAAGTGGCCACACCAGAAATTAAATTAACTCATTGAAGCTGTCGTCCATATGCAAGTCGCCTCAGAGGCCGGTTCTTAGCAGGAAGCAGCTCACCCTCATGCGACTCGCCAATACCTCACGGCGTTTCGCGCTTGTGCAAGCAATGTCTGCCTTGGTTGGTCAGTGAAAACACACCGCTCCGTCCCGGAATTGTAGGGATGCGAGGGTCTAATGGTCATATGACTACGTCCGTGCAACAACATGATACACCCCCCCCCCCCCCCCCCCCCGGCAATAACGCCGTCGCACCTTCGCCGAGGACCCGGACACCTCAATCCACGTCTTGGAGAAGAGCGCGCAGGCCGTGAGGATGAAGGTGATGTAGATCACCGCGTGCACGGGGTCCTTCACGATCTCGGCCATCGTAGTCGGCGGAGAGATGTAGTACGCCAGGCCGCCCACGGGAACGGAGGTCCCGGGCATGCCCTCCACCTCTGCCCATCGGCCCATAAGCCTCACCTTTAGAACGCAAAAAAAAACAAAAAAGAGTATCAAGCGAAGAAGGCATGGAGGTGCGAACGTACACGTAGGTGAGGATTCAACAAAACAAAACAAAACAAAACAAAGCAAAGCAAAAAAAAAGTGGACGAAACCGTTGAGAGATGTAAACGCAAATGCGGTATATATCGCCCCCCTAAGCCTCACCTAAAACGCATCAAGATAGACATCACGCGCAGGTGGGTACGTACACGCACGTAAGGATTAACAAAACAGAACAAAACGCAAAGTGGACGAAATCATCAGACAGAAAAGCACAAATGCGGTATATATCGCCCCATAAGCCTATACTTGCAATATCTATACTTGCAATATCACGCGCAGGTATAGATGTGTATAGGTGTACGCAAAAGACCAAAACCAATTGCGGAAAAATCGAGACAAGACGAAAAGTAGACGTAACGTGGCACATAGCGCTCCGCCTTTAGCCCCACCGCCCCAGAAGCAATGGGGAATGACGGCGGTTTATCATGTGACGTGACGGCAATACGGCCTTTTTTCGTGTGACGTGACGGCAATAAACACGTAACTACTTGGTTTCAGTGTGTAGACACTGCAGCCGTAGGCTGTGACGGCTATCATACTCGTTTTTTTGTTGACGTGCCGTCATTTCCCATCTTTGGCCGCGCCTATAATACCCCACGCGAGCGGTGAACGTAACGATTTAATAAAACCATTCAAGACTTGAACTAAACTCGAGTACAAAAACAAAAATATATACGAAGTACGTACCAGGTAGATGTTACCTCCAATTTCAAGTCGTTTGTCAATGGAACAAATACAAATAATTTTCCGAGAAAATTCTCACCAGAAGGTTGCCGGCGTAACGGTTGTGCAGCAGCTGGCTGAGGAAGTAAAGGTTGGACACGAGCGCCGTCTGAAGGATGACGGGCATGTTGGACGTGTAGAACAGCTTGATCGGGTACGTCCCCTGCTGTCCGCGGTACTTCTGGTACTTCACCTGTGAAGTGGAGTGGAGTGGAGGCAATCGACCAGACGTCAGGGGAAAACACACACACACACGAAATACAAAAACGCACGCTACACGTGATGAATACGAACAAGAAAAATAAGAACCAGACAAGAACAGCAACAGGAAAAATGTGAACTACTAGTAGAACCTAATCAGGAAAAAGAACTGTAACAAACAAGAATGACACCAAACCTAAGAACTAGAACAACACGAAGGACAGGAAACACAGGAACTAGAACAGGACGTCCTCTGCTCTGTCCGCAGTTCTTCTGGTGTAGACCTCGCTACACCCTCAAGACGACTCTTCCTATATATGCGTAGCGAACGACGAACCGAGCCGATCTGTCCCGAAAAATACACAAGAAACAACCACGCCCCAGTAGACAAACCAACAAGGAACGACAACCAAGAACAAGGCACAGCGAAGCACAACGAAGCACAACAACCAACTGTGTTTACCCTTTCGCTGCTGGGCTGCGTTGTACAGAAAACCAAAACTGACTAAATTTCACGCGTTTTGTCCCCCAACATCGGGTGGGGGGGGGCGTGCAGCACACTCCCTCAAGGGGTCCAACAAGTCAAGACGAGGTCTGGTCTGAAGTCTGGAGGCCTTGCGCCAAAAATATACGGTATATCAGAACAGCCCTGCGGCGGCGGAGGAGGAGACAAAGGTGACAGCCGAGAGGACAGACGAACGGACGGACGCACCGCGCGCGCACACACTGTTGTACACGCACCGGCAGGTCGACCCTCCAGCCCTGGAAGTAGATGACGACGATAAACACCAGCGCGGTCGCTAGGAGGTTGGTGATGTTGGGCAGGTTCTGGCGATAGAACGCCTCTTGGAGGGCGCGCATCTGACAACAACAACAACAAAGGAGGCCGAGCGTAGGGGGGGGGGGATACTTATGTCATGCATGGCCGTACATAGTCGTATGAAAATAGACCCTCGCATCCCCCTACCATCCTTGGACGGAGCACGTCGGGTTTTCACCAACCAGGCAGACATTGCCTGCACCAAGCGCGAAGCGCCGTGACGTATTGGGAGGGCGGGGGGTACTTCATTTTCATGCATGGCCGTAGTCATATGACCATAGACCCTCGCATCCCTACTATGCCGGGACGGAGCATGTCGGGTTTTCACCGAACCAGGCAGACATTGCTTGCACCAAGCGCGAAACGCCGTGAGGTATTGGGCGAGTCGCATGGAGGGTGAGCTGCATGGAGGGTGAGCTGCATCCTGCTAAGAACCGCCTCTGAGGCGGACTTGCATATGGACGACAGCTTCAATGAGTTAATTTAATTTCTGGTGTGGCCACTTCCGGAGACAGCAATGGGTTTTACTATGTAACTGCCTCGCGGACGCCTTACCATATTAACACTACGTGATACGACCATTCCCCTTGTGCGGAACAAAGGTTCTCCACCCCGCACAAATGATCTACTCGACCGCCAGCTTTGGTGACCGCCAAAAAAAAAGAACAAAAAAAAACGGCACCCTGGTTGTCTAGCTCACGCAGCGAGTGGCGTGTTTTACAGCGTCGTTGCCAACCGACGCCAACCCAACCTATAAAAATACGAGTTTACATATATATAGACCTACCTATTATTTNGGGTACCCAAGAGGGAGACGGGGGGAAAGACACCTGTGACGAGCGCTTGCTTGTGTCTACATGGCCGCTGAGGGGAAAACGCCTCATTGGAGTTCAACTGTGGGGGAAAAAACAATCCATGACTTGACTGGACAAAATAGGAAAAAAAAAATGATGTATGTATGTATGATATGTAGCTGACCGTTTATGAACACCGGCAATGGCGCTTGTACAGCGCATGCGAACGGCGAACATCTTGAAGGTGAGCCGCTTTTCGAATCGATCCCAGAGGGACCGCTCGATAGAGCGTTTGATCTTGGCTGCGTAACGTCCCTGGGGGACCGATGGGTTTCGGACTCTCCCACTCTTTCGCGCCTACGTACGTTTGTATAATATGATACCAGGTACCCAGTATAAAGGACACCTAATTAAGAAACAGGGCGCTCTTGAGGCGGGGGGCGGTACCCACTGCTGCAACATATCGACTCGTTCAGCGCCGCAGTTTCGTTTCGGGGACAACAAGTTGTATGAATAATACCTATACACATCAAAACAGCAACTCTACACCACCACCACCACCATCACCACAACACCAAGACGTGGAAGTGTGGAGGGCGTAAGCTTTATTTTTACCCATCCGCCGGAGGATAAAAAAAAACAAAAAACAACAACAACACCAACACCAACACCAACAACAACAACAACACAACACCAGCAGCCACTGACCTTGTCTGGGCGAGTGATCATGAGGTGGAACAACGCGATGATGGCCCCCTCAAACTCGGTCCCTCTCCCCGTGTTAATCGTCGTCGGCGAGAACGCCTTCCATATAATGGTCTCGCAGATGTTCGTCGCGATGAACAGGGAGATTCCCGAACCCAGGCCGTAACTGTTTTCGTCGCAAAACGAACAAAAAGAAAAAAGAAAAGGAGATTGATTAGTCGACACGTTAAAAAGCAGATTTTTTTTCCTATTACGGAGGACCGTAGTAAATAGGACCAATTATTGTTAGTAAACACAGGTAATTATATAGGTTTTTGTATGTACCGTAGGTCCTATTTACTACATTAGCCCACCCCGTAATATTACTAATAGTAACACCCCTTGACCCCTGAAGAACTGGTCCCACGTTTTTGGGGACAAACTACTTGGAATTAGTGTGGGATAAGTTTTGCAGTTCTGAATGGGTTAAGAACTGGTCCCACATATTTGGGGACAAACTACTTGGAATTAGTGTGGGATAAGTTTTGCCGTTCTGAATAGGTTAAGAACTGGTCCCACGATTTTGGGGACAAACTACTTGGAATTAGTGTAGGACGAGTTTTGCCGTTTTGAATGGGTTAAGAACCGGTCCCACGATTTTGGGGACAAACTACTTGGAATTAGTGTGGGATAAGTTTTGCTGTTCTGAATGGGTTCAAGAACCGGTCCCACATATTTGGGGACAAACTACTTGGAATTAGTGTGGGATACGTTTTTTTTCCAGTTCTGAATGGGTTAAGAACTGGTCTCACATATTTGGGGACAAACTACTTGGAATTAGTGTGGGATAAGTTTTGCAGTTCTGAATGGACTGCAGTCCCATTTTGGGGACAAACCACTCACATTTTAAGTAATTTGTCCCCAAAACGGGACTCCAGTCCTGTAAGGGTTAAGAACCGGTCCCACGTTTTTGGGGAAAAACTACTTGTAATTAGTGTGGGATAAGTTTTGCAGTTCTGGAAGGGTTAATACGAGTGTATAAATACCGAAAAAAATGATCCCACACTTCATTCCTTATATATACCAGGTATGCATGATGCTTGAAGAAACATGGAAAGAGAAGAAAGCCTACTGCAAGTGGAAAAACAAGAGAAAAACAAAAAACGCCTACTCAAAAAAACAAGAGAAAAGCAGAAAGCCGATCCCCCCCCCCCCCCCCCCCAAAAAAAAAAAAAAAAAAAAAAAATGTGGATAACCAGGTCCGCTTTCCCTATAGATAGTACCGCGAAAATGGCGATGGAAAACACCGCTAACACCGACAACAACGCCAACGAAAGCACTAACATCAACTATTACGGGGAACCTTTTGAGTAAATAGGACCAAATAGTGTTCGTACAAATATATAGGTGAATATGTAGGTTGTCGTAGGTTGTCGTAGGTTGTCGTAGGTACCCGTAGGTACCCGTAGGTCCCCTATTTTCTAGGGTCCCCCGTGATAGCACCAAGAAAGAAGGCCAAGGGGGTCCGCGCCGTGCGTGCGTGCGTCCGTCCGTCCGCCCGCCTCACCTTCTGGGCTCCGCTGAAGAGCGCTCGATCCTCCTTGATAGACTGGTTCACCTCAATGATTCTCGAACCGGCTAGCAGCTGCATCACCAAAGAGGATGTCACGATCGGCGAGATACCTGCCGCCCGCAACAACAACAAAAAGCGCACACAGCACAGCAGTCAGTATAATACAACACACCGTCACACATGTGTCAACACATACAGCGCATACAACACGCCTGTTACAAACCACGCATACGCTAAACACGCGCAGCACGCTCAGAGCTTGTCTTGCACACAGCGCAAATAATTAACAAAAAGCGGATACCCGAGACACATTGGCGCACGAAATACATCGCAATACGTAGTGATGGAATATCGAACCAGAATCGAGTTCGGCACGCCACTTTCTGACAATCGAAAATAAAACTCATATCCATGATATGAACGATTTTGATAGTCGTTAAGCCGAAAAATCAATGTTCCGTGTAGAAACACAAAATATAAAATACAAGGAAGCCTGGGGATTACTTCTTATTTCCTCACCCCCCCCCCCCCCCCCCCCCCCAGCGGATACCCCGATGCGAGGCTTATCGGTCACACATATTTCTCTGTATTACAACTACATCATCGCATGGCCACGAATACACCCCGCTCCCTCCCCCCCCTGCCCCCTCCCGGCCCCCTCCTTCCCTTCTCCACCCATCCCCTCCCCTCCCCCCCTTTCCCCGCTCCACCTTCTCCGCACCCCCCCTCCCAGGCTCTCACCGAGCTCCATAAGGGTGCCACGGTTGGAGGCGAGGATGACTCGCATCCAGTAGAACGGGTCCGAGGACTTGGCGGACTGGACGCCGTAGATGGGGATCTGGCAGCACACCAGGAAGATGAACAAGGTGATCACCGTCCACAGCACTTTCTCGCGGAACGGGATCTGTTGTGGGTCATCAAGAAAAAAACGAAAAACGAAAAACAGACGCAAAAACGAGCACACGTATAGATAGGTAGGGAGAGGGAAGGGAAGGACGGGAGGGGGGGGGAGGCAGCAGTAGTGGACAAACACTGTTAGTGGATCTTCCTAAGGTAGCTAATTAGGCACCCTGATTGGCCAAGCAAGCACTGACCACTGGCATAGGGTTCGGGTTAGGGTTCGATCTAAGGGTCAACATACTACTACCAGGAGAAAACCCCCATTTTAAAGATCCACTATCACATTTTGTCCACCCCTCGGGAGGCAGCATCCAAGAGGCAAGACAACTTATGTACAACTATTGTACCTATGTATGTATGCGCTTTTGCGATGGTTGGAGATGCTGGGCTGGTCACAAAAGCTTTTGGAAACCAGTTATGTATGCTACGGGTGCGTATATATACCGGGTACCGGATACAGCGTACAACACGACCGGAAAGTGTTTTCGCCAAACAAGCCTTCCTTCAAACAAGAAAACCCTGAGTATGAGCAGGCATCTAGTAGCACCTAGATGCCAGGAGACGGTTAAGGCCTATAACAGACGGCAAACAGGGTGAAAAGGCTATGACGGACCGCCCTGACGGCAAAAACGGGGACACTCCTGTTTAATCCCCGTTCCATGTAAACGCCATGCCGTAATACTGAATAAAACACGTTGACCTTCGACTCAGTCGTCGTCTGAAAGACCACCAGATCCGCAGCCACGCGAGACGAGAGCAGTGGAGCGAGTGTTACAGCATACATCCCGGAAATTTGAGGATCACAGTGTAACCCACAGGAGTGTCACACGTTGTCCCACATGCAGGGGTTTCCACATATATATATGTATATGTAGAGGCATTTTGCTGCAGGAGATAAGGGACATACACATGGTATTCGTCTAGACTACTATGACTAGGGGTTTTTAGACGGTAAAACATTCAGAAAAACGCCAGCAACCAGACGTCAGGCTAGAGTCCATACGTAGACCGTACCAGGTATGTGTGTAAGTAGAGACATTGTCGTTGGCACAGCTGCAACTGTATTGTTTGTTGGTACAGCAGTAAATAAAAAAGAGTCAACCAATACAAACTTTATAAGAGTCTACTGTAGACGACACAGCAGTACGAAGTCGGCGACTTTTATACGGTCATGTAGTCAACCAACCCGCAGCCCTGCTATACATAAGCAGCGGCAGCTACCAGCAGCAGCGCACGTACGCTGCGGAGCAACTGTAGTGCCTTCGTCGCGCACCCGGGTACCAGGAAGTACATTTCGGATGCGCGTTGGTTTGTATGGCGAAGTGGCTTTACGTACAGCATTTATGAGGATACCGCTGCTGGCGTCGCTGCTTTTGCTGCTTCTGCTTCTGCTGCTGCTGCTGCCGCCGCCGCGTCTACGACCAATATAGTCTGGAGCAGTATCACAAAGCTGTAAAACAACAAAACAACACATTTTTTACTCCGGAGTCCGGAGTGTTTATTTTTTCGCTGAAAAGTGCGGACGGACATCCACCCGCCTTACAGAATTACGATCAATACGTACTGCTGTCCTGTTATTATTGCTGACCAATACCGAATGCCTAATGTTTTACGTACAAACCTGGTACGTGATGTTTCTAAATGTACAACTCTGGCCGCAAATATAAGGATCTTTTTGATATCCAATTAAATACTAAACGGTCCTTATATTTCCGGACTGAGTGGATACCTGCACCTGGTAATACAATTGCTGTACGAACAGAGGCTCAGAAAAAAAAGGCGTGGTGAACGCGTTGATCGTTGACACGCATACTGCTACATACTCGTACAGACTACGAATACACTATTTTAACAGAGAGTAAGACTGGAAGAATCCAGAACGATGCGAAAAATATGTACCGATTATCACAAGGACGATACCTCCGGGCATCATATGGTATAATGTCATCATACCACCACATCGAGACAACCAACGAATCCCACCCGGTATGATGGAGCCTGAATGAAGGCAGAGCTTCAGAGCGAGCAGCCTGGTGCATATCATACCCGAGGGTATAATATGCGAGACGAAGCTACTGCCGTAAGAGTGCCGGGGGTGGGGGCATACAGCAGTCATGTGTGTACATGGTGCATACTTATCATACCATACTCGGGCACCGACTGCTGCTGTGTCGCACCCCACACGAGATCCTTTTAGCCGACGCACTCCAGCAGCAGCACCAGCAGCAGCACCAGCCAGCAGCAGTACCAGTCGGGGTATGATATGCCCCATGTACATACCTGCACCAGTACTTTTACTCGTAAAAGTCAGATGTCTACGTATGTACGAATATGTACGGAAAATACGAACGCAGAACGGTCATATATTTGGCCGGTACGTAAACCTCAAACAGAAACCAAACTCAAAGCGACGCAAATGCAAACGAAGATAAGGAGGAGGAGGGGGAAGGAGCAAGGAAGGAAAGATAGGGGGGGGCGCGGGGGGGGCAGCGGACAAAGAAGCTTTTCACTCGTCTCTGTAACCAACGAACACCCCGATCGAGCCGGGCTAGAGGCGAGCAAACTCTACTGCCACCCGAACACTCAGAGCGAGATATATTCAGGTGACGCACAAACAATAATAGCCAGCAGCAGCAAAAGCAGAAGCAGCAGGAGGAAGTGGGGAGACGGAGAGAAGGGTAGGGTCGACTCCTGCCCCTGCAGCAACACCCTTGCCAAGGCTTGAAGCCTGCACTAACCCTTGCCGAGTTCTCGTTGACTGCCGGGATGCACCCTGATGATGAGCTTTCCTGCCTTACCCACCGCACCTCACCGATCCCCACAGCCGCACACACACAGGCGCGTGTACGGCGCGCGTGGTGAGGAGCCGAGAAAAAAATATCGTTCGTCGTGCGGACGAAACTCGCCGGGTTCGTGCTCCAGAGTAGGCGAAGCACACACGGGCCTTGTCGATCGGCACCAGCAGCGCAAGACAACGGTTGTTCGCGAGTATCAACAAAATAGTGTCCCGTTTCCTCCTCTTCCTCTCCCTCCCGCATCCTCCTGCCTCCTCCTCCTCCTCCCCCTCCTCCTCCCACCTCCTCCTCCTGCTGCAGGCTTGCCTTGCTTTGGGGCACTTATTCACTTGTTTATAGTGTGTGATATCGAACACAGGGAACAAACCTACGTATGACAGAAAAACACAAATCAACTCGTGTCATCGAGCCAGCTCACCTTGCGGTCCGGCTGCGCGACCTCGGGGAGGACGCACATGACCGGCCGGATCAGATGCAAGAACCTCATGGTGTTGAGTCCCTGTGTTCCGGCAGGAACGGCAGCAGCTCAGCGGGTTGACTATGTGCCCAGCCCACAGCTGTCTCAAAAGGTCTGCGAGCCTGCTGGGAACGAAGCAGACTTGGAAAAACACCAGAACATCCGGTTGAAAGCGGCCGCGAGCCGCGTGGATAAATTGACCAATGAGAGGTTATCTAAATTGACCAATGAACGGATAGCGGGTTAATCGTATTATCCCGAGTAACGTTTTTTTTTTTCAAATTTGCGTCCGTCGTAGGATACGGCCGAGATCTCGACGCGACGATGTAGCAAGCCAACGGACACAAGCAAGCACAACAACATATAGGGCAACCCTGGCGGGGTGCAAAGCAAGCAGAGGGCATGGTGAGTCGCGAGAAACCCGTCGGGAACAGACGTTGCTGCGAATGGGAGCGTAGCATAGTAGTAGTGTTTCGTTTTTAAGTCGAGGAAACCGGTCGAGGATCGTCTTGCGTGCAGAGGGGTGCCTGCCTGTCCATTGAGACATAGCGTACGACAGGATCGTCGCCACGTATTCAGCACGCCGTCCACTCTGATGCACTCGTGAATAAAATACTTGTGCCTGGAGTGGGGTGGTCGTGGCCAATGATCGGAGCGCCTCTCCGTCGTCAAGCACGAGAGGAACGCCTGATTGTTGGTACTCGTACGTACGGACTTATTGTGTCGGGCGGCCGCTTGCTTGCAGCTTTCAGCTTGTATATATAAGTGCAGCGGACCACAGGCACCCACGTAAATAGATCGGTTCATACCTGGTATATACGGCACTGCCAGTGCGGAAGCCTTGCTAGATGTTTGCTGCACGTACGGAGTATGTATGATAAAAATACTGTCGTAGTCGCAATGTGTGTTTGCCGATAATGGAAAGCGCGTCCATCTCAACACTCTGTGGAAATGTCCCGTGAGATTCCAGAGTCAGTTGCGGGCAAGAGTGCCCGCCGCACGCATATATTTCTTGTTTTAGCTCGATTTTACGAAGTCGGGTTGTTCTTGTGGTGCAGTTTTCAAGCTAACGCCCCCTCCCCTTTTGTGCTACAGTAGCAATGTCTGCCTGGTCGGTGAAAACTCGACATGGTCCGTCCCGGCATTGTAGGGATGCGAGGGTCTACTGTATGGCCATACGGCTACGGCCATGCATGATAATGAAGTACACTCCCCCCCCCCCCCTCCCTCCTCCCTCTTTTCTATCTCGTTCTCGGAAAAACTTGCCTGCTCATGCTTTCACGTTTTCTTCAAACAGTCTGAGGTCGAAGAAACTCTGGAACGAATCAAGGTCCAGCCGGGCGTGGAAGGGTATGTCATCTGCGATATGGAAGGGCAGGTGGGCCTATCTGTCTGTATGTACGGCGTCATAGCGGCGGGGCAAACAGCGCCATGCGATTTACAGGGGTACGGTGGTATACCCGTACGGTAGTCCTGCCGCTGCATGTAATCTGGGATGCGGGAGAACGGGACCGGTATTACAACAGTACATGGACTGTTGTGGCCGCAGTGGCACTACAGTATATCCTGCACCCCATGAATCGTACACCACCGTACACCACTTGCGCGACGCACGGTCGCAGCGATGTGATTGCATCTTGCAGTGGTGCCATTACACGGTTGTAGCATCTGGCAGAGTTAACTGTCACGCCAAACAACAGACACTGCCGTACACCAGGTCTGGTATACAGTACCAGAAAAGTGTGAAGGTGTTACCTACTGAGCTGCAGGGGTAAAATATCGATCGATTACCCAGCCCACGGTAATCCTTGAAACACTCTCCCCCCCTCTGAACGGCGGGATATTTGGGACGTCGGTACCGTATACGGCCGTACGTTGACCTACCCGCTTCGTTTCAATACCTGGGGAACCAGGAAGATATGTTTTTTTAGGGACGCACACGCAAGCGTTTCTATAAGTGAAACGTTCGAAGTGAGATTCGAACCCGTGTCCTCGACGACGTCAAATGTGAAGGTGTTGCCTACTGAGCTTTGGGGGTAAAAGATCGATCGATTACCCAGCCCAGGGTAATCCTTGTGACATAAGTACGTACGTACGTACTCTGTTTCGGCCATATCAAAGATTAGAACATTGCGCCAGTCTTTGTGCTTGTTGTATTTGTTTTGCAGTTTTTGCTCCTGCGTTTCGCGTACTACGTGCAAAGGTCAGCCACTTCAGGCTGCTGCAACAGCAGTCCACAGCATCCCGGCGGCAACCCTTCCCACAGAGGAAGATCTGCAAACCTTTTGTGGCCGCTGTCCCTGCTCATGCAATGCGACGATTTCTTCCTTGGTCCCCTAGACAATCGAAGACATCCTGAGTAAAACATGGCGGCAGTTTTGTTCCGCTCTGGGAGCGGGGCGGGGGGGTGGGGTGTGCTTCAGGGATAGGCCAAGAGTTGTGACAGAGAGTCAACACGCGTGATGGTCTCAATCTGTTGCAAACCGAGAACCACAGTTAAGTCGTCCCTTCGTTCTACTGGAGGCATCGCCGGCTCCAACGAATAGTACTGATTAACCGCATGGTAAGTTCGGAGCTTGCGCGAAAGTCGGCTCCAGGAGCGGAGCAGGCGTTACTACGCTGTAGCGCTATCCACTTCGAAAACCAGATTAAACATTACTCTAAGCAAAGCATTTATCCTCCCCTCCCCTCCCCTACCCC
>MEHQ01003476.1:2547-40674 GCA_008828725.1 Saccharina japonica | reverse complement strand
GGACTGGCGTTGCGCGCGGGGTGTGGGGGGCCGGGCACAACCATCCTCTGTTGTCGAAAAAGTTTATTGCTACTATGAATACTACTTACTGTACTGTTGGTGCTATTGCGGGAAGGGCTACCGTTTTTTTGGGGCGGCGTTGTATGTGTCGCTTCGAGATAGTCTTGCTTGCGATATATCCTAATTTGGTACCGTAAAACAGCAAAGAAGAGTTTCCGTTTGCTGCGGCGGCGTAACCTGTGCCTCTTCGGGAGACACTCACGACGTCGACATTCAGTATACCGTATACCGAGAAGGAGAGGTGCCGTTTCCTGAGGCGGTGTGATTTGTGCCATTTCGGGATTCACACCGCCACGTCGAAATACCACATATCCCAGCTGACGTTGTTTTATTTTTGTTGTCTACTACACTTCCGGGGGGAAGGAGGACGAGCTGTCATTCCCTGCGGCGGTGTGATGTGTGCCGTTTCGGGGTACACCCCGCGACGTCGGCGCACGACCGCGCAGCTGACGATTTTCATTTTTTTTGTCGTTAATAACATTTTCCGGGAAGAAGAAGAAGAAGTTCTGCCGTCTCTTACCATGTATGAAGTGCGAACACAAATGCTAGGGATTCAGGGTGGTGGTGGTGGCAGCACGCGAAGAGGACGTGCCTCGTTCCCCCGTTCGGCAGTCTTACCGATGGTTCTCGGCTCTCGCCCTTCCAGGCGCGTGGGAGGGGAAGGGGCGTACTTGTTTGTTGCTTGCCTCACTGTAGTCATTTGATCTTTGACCACGCATTCCTTTCGAGACGGACCACCGGCCTTACATCCGGGGAGGGGGGGGGGGTAATCATGTTATGCATGGCCGTAGTCGTATGATCATAGACCCTCGCATCCGTATACAACGCCGGGACAGAGCACGTTGGGTTTTCATCAACCAAAAGCAGACATTGCTTGTAGCAAGCGCGAAGCGCCGTGAGGTCGTAGGCGAGTCGCATGAAGGGTAAGCTGTATCTTATTGTACGGTAGTAAGAACCGCTGGTGAGGCGGGTTTCGGCAGGGGGGCTCGAGCCCCCCCCCCCCGCGCGCCACACACACACAAGACAGCAGCGACGTAAGGTACCCCAGCGATAATCTTCTACAAGTAGACGATGAGCGTGCTTACAACCAAACAAGAGCATCTCAGCGATAGATTGAAGCAACTACTCGCCAGCCGCGGACACACAGCAGAGCGCAGTAGTAGCAACCGCACCTCGCCTTGTGCGAACACTCCACGCGTCAACAAAATACCACACAACAAGTGATGATTTTCCATAAATTGTTGGGCTTGATTCGTTGGCTCGATCGTTGAACGTATTAATAGTACGGTGTGTTTGTTAGAAGGTTTCATAGTTCGAGAAGTTCACGATTTGGATCATCTAGATCCTCTAGCCTGCCGTTGGGATATACTGAGCAGGATCTTTGTTTGGTTCAGATCCAACCCCCAGGAAACATGTTCTACTGCAGATCATGCATGCTGTACGGCTCCCACCCAGCAATACGAGCTAGATCTTACCTCGTACAGGCCAGGGATCTATATATCTTCCCCGAAATACCTAGATCATCAACAAGTGGGAATACATTGATGATCTGGTGTCCCAGGTGTGGGGGGGGTCTGCCTTTGCCTACTGTACCTCTTTCCGGGCCGACAAAAATCATCAGGACGTCCTGGATTCACCTATCTTCCACGCACTGCGTGTGGCAGTAGTAGTGCCAACTGTATAGCTCACAGCCTAGTGTGGCTGTTTTTGGAGCGCACTCACCCATCGCCTTATCAGCGTCAATGGACATTTTCCGGAACCCCAGATTGAGACCGAAAAATAACGAGTTATTAAGTTCATCAACCGCCCCCGAGCAAATTTGACGAGAGAGAGTCGACGAGGGAAGAAAAAAGTGCTGGAACCTCCTCGCGAAAAAAACGCGCAAGGCGCGTACGTACCGTACCGGGGAGGGGGGAGCAGAGCCTACTACTATGTGACCCCGGGTCTGCGTCACGGCTAAAGAGGGAGAGAGAGAAAATAATAAAAAGCGAAGCTAATTAAATGGGATGGGAAAACAAAAAAAAAAAAAAAACAGTGTGAACGACGCATGCTACGATAGAGGTGCACCTTGTTTTTTCCGAGCTCCTCACTTGAAGAGGTCCATACTAATAGTAAGTAGATTTTGGACGGGAAAAAAAGTGAAACCCGACGAACAATCTCATGAGCTACCCAAGGATAGTCGGAAACATATTTTCAGCTCAATAATAAAAGCCAGGAGAGTTTTAGTTAAAGGGCCCCGTTTTAACGAAGAAAAACAAAAAAACACAATTTGGAAAAACAAAAATCAAATCCGCTTTTCATTGGTCAACACGCGCACCAGCACCAAAGATTAGGATCTTGGGGGGTGCTGGTGCGTGTGTTGATCAATGAAAAGCGAATTTGAATTTTATTTTTCCCAAATTGAATTTATTTTATACTCGTTTAATATGGGCCCTAATTTCAAGATAACGACTCCGGAATTTCATTCTTGTCTTGCAGAATGTATGTTTCACTTTATTTACACTTTGATTGATCATCAATTATCACTTTTTATGTTCCTCCAAAATCAGTTGTTTTGGCGCCAAGTACAGAGCTCGAGAGACCCATCCTAAGAAAAATCAAAGTGCACCTCTTCTACTATAGCACGCGTCTAGTATATACGCCCAGTAGTAGCGGAAACATAAATGAGTGAGGGACGGAGGGAGCTGTTGGCCACAACCGTTACACACCTGGACAACATCTCTCTCTCTCGCCTTACGGAAACCTCCCGGGATTTCATCATCTGTGCACCTCGTAACCGCGACAACCCCTTGCACGAGGTGATCGATTAGGAGCGCCACGCTCGCCTGAGTGACCTAAACGCGGTACTCGTAGGTAGTGGAAATAAAGGGGGGTATCAATTAGTCCCCCTACCGTGCAATATCAGCACTATCGTGTTTCTACCACCCATGGCGCCACCGGACCAGGCGGGTAGCGTTTTTTTTTTGTCTTGTGCGTGGTGGTTTTGCCAGCTCGGTGGCCGTGATAAACTGATCCCATCTCTGCACCAGCACGGATAGTTTGTTCATTTTACGTCCACGGCTGTTGTTTCAGTCTGCAGTACGACCATGTAGAAAATCCGGGAAACTTGAAAAAAAAAGCCCACCGCTCGTGAAAGTCCATCCCCAAGTCGTTGTCAGGTTGTGTGCGTACTGCACAAAAATTGTGACCAATGAACTGCCTGTTGGCGCCGGGCCCCTCCCCAAAAAGCCTACCCGGCAACAAGCACTCCAGGAGACCGCCGTTTGAACGCCATGACTGACAGGAGACCGTGGTTTGACTGCCTAGACTGACCGCCTTGACTGACAGGAAACCGTGGTTTGACCGCCTAGACTGACCTGACCGCCTTGACTGACGGTTCCCTTACACTAACCCTAGTATATTAAGGCCAAAAACAGGCTGTGACGCGTCAAGAAAAACCGGTCTTCTAGAACATATGTTCGATACGCATTTCGGGGTGGGCTGATGTAGTGAGAATAGTAATCAGAACCCACGATGGGACCCAAAAACCAGATATTTTCCCTATGTTTTCACGCACCATTTTTGTTTCTGATTACTACTGTATAATATGTCCCCCCCTGCGAAAAAAGCCTACTCGTGTATAGCGTATGAAGGCAAGAAACGGGGGCCTTAACCCGTTCAGAACTGAAAAAACAACACACTATTTTCAAGTAGTTTGTCCCCAAGTACGTGGGACCAGTTCTTAAGGGGTTAAAGCACGACGAAAAAGCCGGTTTCCAGGCATCTTCCCTGCCCGGCGGCTTCAACCGCGCTTCTATGATGAGAGCGGCACACGCAAGACATCTCGGACTATCTCCGGGCGGCTGCTGTCCAACCTCTAGGCCTCTCACTCATCTCACGACGGTAGCGTTACGTCCTCGGCAAACAGTAGAAGCAGCAACAGCAGCAACAGCTATAGCAGCAACGGCAGAAGCAGCAACGGCAGCAACGGCAGAAGCAGCAGCTGTCCAAATATATCCACAACTACAGGTGGGGGGGGGGGGGTGAGTCAGATGGTCAGCCTATGACAACCTGCACTACTGCTGTAGCTGTAGCCCTCCCCCCTCCCCTCCCCGTCTTCGGAGTGCCTCCCGTCCATTTACAAACGAGGGACGAATGGGTCTAACCCGTAACGCCCGCCCCTCCCCCCTGGTTGGTGAAAACCCAACGTGCTCCGTCCGGGCATTGTAGGGATGCCAAGGTCTATGATCATACGATTACGGCCGTGCACGACGTGAGTACACCCCCCCTCCTCCCCCCCTATCTCCCATTCATCATGCAGTGGCCGAGGGATGCTGTAACCGTCGCTTTTCGCCGTCGACTTTGTTTGCCGTCTGGAGTCCCAAGAAGGTATCTCGTGTATATACTGTAGAAGAAGTCTCCACACCTCGGCGAGATACATCGATTCTCCCAGTTGGCGATCTACAGTAGACAGACGCGCCGTGCTACGTACGATAAAGGTACGAGCACTTTTTGGCGAAAACGTTTTCTGAACGATCGGTCTCCTTAGGGCCCGAATTAACGAGTATAAAATAAATTCAATTTGGAAAAAAATCAAATTCAAATTCNAACCCCGCCCCCTCCCCCCTCCTCCTCTCCTCTCCTCCACCTCGAGGGTCTATGGCCATACGACTACGGCCATACATGAAAATAAAGTTCACCCCCCCCCCTCTCCTCGTGCGCGCCGGGTGTCTGTTTCGGCTGCACCGAGCAGCAGCCGCACCCCCCTTCAGTAGATGTAGACCAATGTGTACGCGAGCGTCCAGAAGAGGATGTACGTCAGCGCGTAGTTACCCACCCCTGGCGGCCGTACGAACGAACAAAATTAAAAGGGAAAACAAAAGACAATGTTTGTTTCTAAGAGTACAATATCACAAGGTTTGCTTCATGCGGAGGCGTGGTTTCAAGGAGCGGGAGGGGGGGGAGGGGGGGGTGTACTCATATCGTGCACGGCCGTAGTCGTATGACCATAGACCCTCGCATCCCTATAATGCCGGGACGGAGCACGTTGGGTTTTCACCAACCAGGCAGACATTGCTTGCACCAAGCGCGAAGCGCCGTGAGGTATTGGGCGAGTCGCATGCAGGGTGAGCTGCATCCTGCTAAGAACCGCCTCTGAGGCGGACTTGCATATGGACGACAGCTTCAATGAGTTAATTTAATGTCTGGTGTGGCTACTTCCTGAGACAGCAATGGGAGCACTACGTATCTGCCTCATGAATGCCTTATCATATCACACTACGTGATACGATCATTCCCCTTGTGCGGAGTTGAGGTTCCCGACCCCGCACAAATGATCTAACAAGACCGCCAGTATGGGTGACCGCCAAAAAAAAAAAAAAAAAAAACGATACCCTGGTTGTCGGCTTTTCATTGGTCAACACACGCACCAGCACCAAATATTATGCCCCAAGATCCTAATCTTTGGTGCTGGTGCGTGTGTTGACCAATTAAAAGCGGATTTGAGTTTTTTTTTTTCCAAATTGTTTTTTTTTCATTGACGCATGCTACGTAACGATAGAGGTGCACCATGATATTTCTGGGCTCCTAACTTAAGGAGCTCCATACCTCGACGAAAAATAGTTTTTTTCGGGAAAATAAAAGTGCTACACGATCAACAATCCCATGACCTGAGTCCAGTATGAAAAACCATACCACACAAGAATGAAAATCCGACAAATTTGGGTTAAGGAGCCCGATCATTCGGAAACCGTTTTCAGCCAAAAAGTGCTACCTCTACCGTAGCACGCCCTCTCAACTTCTTCGTTAAAACGGGCCCATAACCCAAAATTGTCGGACTTTCTTTCTTTCAGTCTTTCTTGTGTCGCAATATTTTTGATAGTATAATAGTAGCCTCAACAGATCGTCATGGAGTTTAGCCATCGGGTTCGTAGCACTTACTTTCAATTTTCCTCCAAAAGCTATTTTTTTTTTTGTGACGTGTGGAGCTTGTCAAGCGAGGAGCTCAGAAGACTCACGAGAGGCACCCCTCCTATCATCGTATCGTAGCATGCATCGATATTTCAGGGAAGATAGACCCCCCCCCCCCCTTTGATCTGTATGATCTACTGACGACGCGTGCTATACGATAGAGATAGCACTTTTTGGCCGAAATGGATCCTGAATGATCGATATCTCCTTGACCCCAAATCTGCGGACTTTGGTCATTATTGTCATTATTGTCATTATTTTGTTGCAATATTGTTCCTCGTTTGCTTCGGCCATTGGGTTTTCAATCGGGTACGTACTGTAGCACTTTTCCTTTCCTCCCTCCCTTAATGCCCTTAATGATCACTTTGGGGGTGAGGTGTAGAGCTCTTCACGTAATAAGCCACCACCCTCAGAAGGTAAAAACATGGTGCACCTCTATCGTAGCATGCGTCTACTGTTTGTTGCAGCTCACATTGTCGGGTGGGAGGCGTACAATCTGCGTGATCTGCTGTAGTAGCCCATGCTTCCTGGAGAATATATCTATCTGCACTGTGTAGCTCCTGCAGAATCTCTCACGACGGAACGGCAGATAAGGAACTATTTATAGTTGATCTGTAGATAGATAGATCATGATCTGTCAGAGGTGGGCAAAAGCTTCGGCTGGGACAACAGTTACTGTACAGTAGAAGCACGGTTCGTTCGCCCTTACAGACCGGTCTCCCTCTCCGTACCGTCGTCTTTCCACACCAGCCAGCCAGCTAGCCCCTTCCCCCCCGTGACTACCTCTCTCTGTGCATCGTACATATATATCCCCTAACCAAACATGCCTTCCATATATGTTAATATTTGATCCCGGTCCGCACCCCCCCCCGTGAATCGGGGGGGGGGGGGGGGGGNNNGGAATTACGGTACAGCAGGAGATTGACAGCGTTGGGTTTACAGGCCCTGACCATCCATCGAGAAGGGACATAGAAGACTGATGCATTTGTGGGGTTGGGGGCTAACACTTTTTGTAGCAGGCGTAAATCTGCCCGCTCAGGCGGACTTCTCAGACGTGCCCGCATCAAATTCTGCTGTTTCTAATGAGGTAGGGTTTTGTCACGAAGCTGTAAGAAGGCATTTGTTCCCGGCGCTGAGCTTATTTTTGGCTTCGGCTAACGGCAGCCACCACCACATCGACCCGGAACTCTCACCCTAACCGTACCCCTAACGAGAGGCATGCCTGGTTGGTGCGCCACACCGGGTCTTTGTGCTTGGAAATGCTCTATTTTCAGTGCCGGCACATCTATTTAAGGAAGTTCGCCTGCGCGGGCAGATCTACGCGAACACCGCTTTTTGCGTGCACCACACCCCGCTGTCGCGGTTACTTGTATGCAGGTGTCGGGGATATGTACTGCTGTATTTAGATCGGTAGTGTTCCCGCGCAAAATGGCGACTATAAATAAGTTGAAATTGAAATAAAATGCGGCCATTTGTCCTCCGCCCGCCGGGTGACTTATCATATACGCCGTCGCCACACTGAAAAAGGTACTCGTAGTGCTCGCGAAAAGGTACATGCGTTCAATCGAGGCACAAGCCGTCCTTGTCAAAACATAAAGGTGCAAATTCGATGCGAGTCGACGAGGGGAAAAAAGGGTCTTCTTGCGATAAAAAAATCAAAGCCGTCGCCACAATAAAAAAAAAGTAGTCCTCGCGAAAAGATACACGTTCAATCGATGCACAAGCCGTCCTTGTCAAAACATCTAGGTTGCAAATTCGATGCGAGTCGACCAGGGGAAAAATGGTGGCTGGAGTCTCGTCGCGATAAAAATTCAAGACACGAACCGTAGTGGGGAGAGGAGGGAGAAATGCCTACTTACTGTGTGACCCCGGATCTGAGTTACGACTCTTACGGAGAACCATACCTGCTAGTAAATAGGACCTGGGGTACACACAAAAACCTATATATTTCGTACCTATTTTTACTAACAATATTTGGTCCTATTTATTCTTATTATTATACGTATATATATATTTGTCTATCCCATTTATTATCTTCGCCCTTCTTTTCTCTCTCCCTCTTTGGTCGTAACTCAGATCCGGGGTCACTAAGTAAGGGCTCTTCTCCCCCCTCCCCACTACGGTACGTGCCTTGTGTTTCTATCGCGAGAAGATTTCAGCATTTGTCTTCCCTCGTCGACTTATTGCGTCGGATTCCGGTCCTCCGTAATAGGAAGGAGATAAAAAAGAAGGACGAAACGTAGGAAGAAAGAAGAAAGGCGACGACGGAACGCAGCCAATGGCGTGCCTTTCAAGACACGCTGAGGCTCGCGTCGACTTTTGCTCGTGCGGTGATCACACCGCGGATCGTCCGACACCCGCTCGCGGATTCACGCTGCGGCTCGGCTCGTCGAAAACCCTTCCCGCAGTCTCACGCTGCGGTTCGCACGCGCTCGAAATAAATTAACTTCCCGCAGTCTCATGTTCGTACTTCCTTGGCGGGTTGGTTTCAAGTCATAGACTAACTAGTCGTCCGACAGGGTAGGTGCAGCGAGGAGTGCCCTCAGGGGTCCAGGGTGCTTTTCACCCAGGCCCAAAATACAAAAAGGAGGTGTAACCTATAAAAGGTCAATATGATAGCCCGAACCAACACCAAACTGGCTCGTAACTCTGTCATACTGAAGACTCCAAACCAACATCTCACACTGCGGCTCGCACGCGCTCAAAAACAAAAAAAAAAATGTTCGTCCCCCTCGTAGGCAGAGGCTGCTGTATTGTGATTGATGTACATGGAACGGTATGTTATGCCGAAGATCATCTGGAAATCGTGCCTATCAAGTAGTATCGTCCCGTCGACCCTGATGGCATCCAGGGGAGTGGCCAGACAGTAGACCTTCACGAGAAACGCACAGCAGTAGTGGGGGCCCTAAATAAGGCGGTAAAATAGTGCACCGAAATTTTGACCGCCGTATATCGAGTGGTCGCCTTATGCCCTTAAGAACCGGTTCCACGTTTTTGGGGACAAGCTACTTTGAATTAGTGTGGGATAAGTTTTGCAGTTCTGACAGGGCTAATATTCCCATCATGTACGTGCAATTATCCGGTCATGACCGCCGATTTTGACCGCCTCAGACGCGTGCTACGGTAGAGGTAGCACTTTTCGGCTGAATCGTTTTCTGAACGATCGGGCTCCTTAACCCAAATTCGTCGGACTTCCATTGTTATGACGAATAATGTTTCAGAGTATACTTCGGTCATGAGATTTCGCATCCGGCAGCACTTTTATTTTCCTCCAAAACCGTTTTTTCAGAGTGGTATGGAGCTCCTCAAGTTAGGAGCTCAGACAAAACATAGTGCACCTCTATCGTAGCATGCGTCCTCATATCGAGCGGCCGCCTTTTTCGTGCCGCTGCCTTACACAGGCCTCACTACTGCTGTACCGTAGCACACGCGCGACCGATTTATCACACAGGTTGCAAAATTGAGTATCGACCAATCGGGAGAACTCACAGCTGATGTTTTCAATTTTTTTAGATTTTTGAATAAAACGATGTTCGCAACATCTAACACCTTCATTCAAATAAAAATCCGATCCTCGCCCCGCAGTTCGACTAGGCAACCGCCCCAACTCAAAAGCGGCGAAGGACCCTCACAGGACGGTCGATATCGCACAGCAGTCGACGTCTACCCCGCTCAACCTGTTCAAGAACCGATCAACTATATACGGAGACAAAAACCATAATTCAAATATTACGCAAACGATTACCCCCCCCCTCCCTCCTCCCCCCTCCGTCCCTTCCCGTCGTCCATGCGTTGCGCCGCTTGATTTAACCCCCCTCAGCGCAGCAAACACACGCCTCCGTCCTATCGAAAGCCCCCCCCCCCCCCCCCCACACCGCCACCAACATCACCACCAACACCAACACCACCACCACCACCACCAGCTGAAGTCTTCTCTTCTCCCGCCTTCCCCCCTTCCCCCTCCGCCACCGACGCTGGCATTGCGTTTACTCCCTCATCCTGCTGCACGGCCTGGACGGTAACCTCCTCGTCGCCCTTTGGCGCCTCGTCGGCGTACTTGAGGGTGTACGACATGCCGTTGCAGCCCCTCCGCTTGACCCCGAGCCTCACCCCGACCTTCTCGGGCTTGCTGGCAAGGAGGTTGATCAGGTGCGCCGCTGCTCGATCGGTCTATAACGCGAGGCCGGGAGGAAGGGGAAAGCCCCACGGGGAACAGGCACGCAGGGAGGGAGGAGGGAGGCAGGGAAGCAGGGAGGGAGAGGGAGGGAGGGAGGGAGGGATGGGGGGAGGGAGGGAGGGAGGGAGGGAGGGAGGGAGGGAGGGAGGGAGGGAGGGAGGGAGGGAGGAGGGAGGGAGGGGAGGGGAGGGAGGGAAGGGTTAGATAGGGGAGGAGGAACGGTGGGGGTCGTCAATTTTGCACGGTACGCATGCTCGAAAGGGGTGTTATCAGGAAGAACCCCTATTCGGCAGAGGTGTGGAGGGGCCGGTTGACCGGGGGATACGCAGATGTAACACCCTGAGGCAGATCCCACTAACTTGGGACGCACGCGTGCGACAGCGACAGAGACGTGGAGATACAACTATGCCTTGGAGGGTCAGGACGGGTTGGTGTGTTTTTTCAAGCTGTGGTATGCCATGGCCGCTACCGTTCGTTGTATTCTACAACCGAGTTCTCTTTAACTCAACGAGTACCCCAGAGACAACACGAAAGAGAGAGGAGAGGGGAGAGGTTTGGCTCAGGCACTTGATCGGACAACTGCTCTGTTACATGCACATACTTTTATATATAGCAGCGCCAGGAACATGGTGATGATGCAACCGCCAACAAGCATGCTACGTATCGTTAAAACCCGGTGTCTCCTCTTCATATTGTACGAGTACCAAGAGATGACAAAAAAAAGAGGAGAGAGTATAGGTTTTGGTGCAGGTACTCATAGCTACGCCCGTACCACTGCTGAATTAAGCGCAAACATAGCAGCAGCATCTAGCTCTATACCAACACTAACTACTGTGTAGAGGTACACCCGTATGACAACACATCAACTGCAGTAGTATTCATAGTAGAACGCACAACATACAGCAGCATCTACACTCGGTGAGGCCAGTATGTAGAGCTACGTACGGTACGTACACTCCTGCCTGCTGTACGCACACATACATAGAGCAAAGCGTATCTACTCCGCAAGGCCAGCACCCAAAGCAACACCCGTGCCACGGCTGTACGCACACGTACAGCGGCATCTTCGGTGTACCTGCTACAGCATGTAGAGCTACATCTGTACTGCTGACTGCTGCTGCTGCTGCACGCTGTTCCTGAAGCATCGATGTATGGTAGCAATTCATGTACCAGGTATGGCCTTGATCAGCGAGTTCATCGGGCTTTGAGTTCCACGAAATTACCCCTTGGTCAAGCCTTGGTTGATGTTTTACTCAGATTGGCACGTGGAGGCACGTCGTCAAAAGCAAGCTGCGTGACACGCTCGCTCTCGTCTACGAATTACGTATACACGGGTTGCAAGTAAACATGTGCCTTGTGAGCTTGTGAGACTAGCATGCTGTTATAAGGGTCATGCTTGCTGCCTGAGGGCGTGTCTTAACTTCACTTCGCGGGCATTGGAACGGAACGAACGTAAAATTATTTGCCTGAAAAAGTGGTGCTGATTGGATATTGAGAAACAAAAACACCGAACAGATTCCAAGCGTTCCAAGCTGTCCGTAAATTTGTAAAGAGGAAGCGTATGTGTCAAAACAGTAATCCTTGTTCAGCAGAACCGAACGGCCCACTTGGAACGAGATTTACGGCAGTTGATTGGTGCTGGAATGTTGCAACTGGTTGCAACATTTGCTGGGAGGCCCACGAGGGCATGAGGCAAAATGAGATGACATGGGAGCACGCGATGGAGCACGTGCAGACGCCACAGGTCTCGCCTGCGGTAGGAGTCACGCGATACGGCCATGGCCTGTACAGGAGGCTCACGAGGGAAAAATTCGGGTGGCGAACGAGACTGTGGCCATAGATATCTAGCAAAAACGCTGGACCGATGTTCACAGAAGCACCAGGATACCTCGTCGAGCCGCGACGGCGATATAATAACTTCTAGACTTGTCCCGAGGCTGCCACTTGGACGGCTAGCACTGCTTGGTCTGAGGCATGTCAGGCGCTCTATTTGCGTGTGAAGCTATCCTCTGTACCAGGAGCATTCGCTGCCTACGTGACGGTACCCCTGTCCTAGAGTCCAGCTACACAGTCCTGAGGCAAATTTCATGGGTTACTTTCTGTTGCGGCCTGTTCCAGGATCGGGTGCCTAAAAATTCGATCGGACACAAACCGCAAAAACAGCATGGAATGGAACGAACGAACGCGAATAGCCTCGTTCCGTTCCAGCCATTCCAAGCTATCGAATGAAGTTAAGACACGGCCTGAGGCTCGAAACACGGAACCGAAGCTTGTTTGATCGATCGAACACGTTAACCTTTGATAGCCTTTGGAACGAACTTCTTCCAGTAATAAAATGCGAGGAAACACGGAAAAGGCGAAAGTGCACTCGTTTTCGTCCCGCTCAACTCAAGTTCAGCTCACACTGCTGTCTGCTGTGTGCTGTACCGACACTATAATACAAACCATCTCTCGTTCACCCGAGAGGGGGGCAGGGGGGGGCAGACGACAGAGACTGGAGTAAGCATCCACCATGTACAAAACAACAGCAGCAGCAGCAGCAGTAACAGCAATAGCAACACATAAACTCACCAGTGTGATGGGAGCGGGCCTCTCTCGAAGCTGTCTTCTTCTTCGAGGCGCCTTCGTCTCCGTTTCCGCTGGCTGCTGCTTTTTCGGGGCTTCTGCTCGTACCTCTCTCGCTCCTTCGACGTCAACCCGCCCATCCCCATCGAGCGCCGTCGCCGCCACGGCGGAAGCCAGCCCCCGTCTCGGTTGCGCTGCTCCCGAGAAGACGACGACGAGAGGCGTCCGTGGTCGCATCAACGATGGCGCAGCGCCGCCTCGAAGCAGCAGAGCGGGCCCAGCGGTAGCATCGGCAACAACGCTCCGACAGGCAACCCTTGCTGACGCGCGTGCGGCTTGAATCATAATCACGATCAACCGACACACCGAGTCCTCGCTGACTCGGTCAACTATCGCGACGGCGCGCAGTGGTAGTACTAGTCAACAGCCACCCGGGGCACGTTGGGTGTGTGTTCGCTCGGGGTTGTCGCGAGGCACACGGCAACAGCAGTGGGTTCTGCGAGTCAGGAGTGAGTTTCTAGAGCAGCGTGAAAAGTGAGCTCATTGTTCAATGAACTTCGGAGGCGGTTTGCTAGCGGGTGCCGCGCACGTGCAGTTTTTACTTTTTCGTGCCTTTTTTTCAGTTTTGTTTTTGTTTTTGTTTTGTTGCCTTGCTCCATGCCTGGCTCGGCCAAGTACGGGTAATACCACGGTTTACCTGCCACAGCCTGCAGCAAAGAGCAGAGTGCAGGTGCCGTAACAAAACACAGAATTTGCGCTCAGCAGTGCAGAGTGAAAAACCGATTAGTCCCTCTCCCCACCTTACCCCAAATTTGGAAAAAAGAAAAAAACGAAAGAACGAAAAACGACGAGATCGGTCAGAAAAGCATTGATCATTCGTTTTTCCAGGAGACGTGACGTATATACGACGTTCTTCTGTTGAATTATGACACAACGTAAACTTGACATCAACTTGTGGACAGTCTTCCGGTCGGTATGCTTTCCTCTTCTTGTCACTCTCTGGAAGGAGTCCAGGGGAAGTCGCTTTGTAGTTGATTTCGTTTTTTTTCGTTGTAACACAACGCCAATGAATGGCGTTGGCGTGCTGTTCCCCGTTTGATTTTTATTGCTATTTTGTTTCGCTTGGACGTTCGAGCGATCGACTTGCCATACATTACATTCAGTAGTAGCAGGAGTGTTATACTGCTGCTGAACCATGATTGTTCCAAGCGAGACCGAGGTAGACAGAGGGAGCGACACGCCTCGAAATTAACAAATGCGGGAGACCCGCTCTGGCGATGCTTGTTTTGTGCGACTACGGTGAGCAGCAGCATACGTATTATGTAGGGCGAGGAACATCTACTCCTTCACTCGTCATGTGGTTCGACACACAGACTGGCTCGCACAGGAAGGGATTGGTTGCGTGCTTCACAAGGCGCTTGGCTCGGCAATCGATACGCGGGATACCGCGAGGAACCGTCAATACGCTGCGACGGCAACAGCACTGCAGGCGCGCGTGGAATAAGAAAATACTCACATACGATACGAAGCGAGCCCCCCCAGTCGACAACACTGCAAAATCAACGCATGCTCCTCTGTTACGGAATTGCCCTGGAAGGTCTGTAAATGTCCAGGATTACAGCAGGACTATTAATAGTAATGCAGGAGAGAGGATAGCGTAATATTTGGAAAACCTGCGCATTCGAATAGGGGACAGGGCGAGTCACAGATAAGACCACCCGTTCAGAACTGGATCCCTAGTTGCATAAACATAACGCTGCTCTTTTGACAAAGCACCCAGGACACGTGCCGAGTGACAAAAAAAACGATGACGGTCCGGATATAGCGACCGCAAAAAAACGATAAACCCGGTTTTATGAACCGTCCAAGAAAAGCATACGGTAGCAATAACAGGCGTCACCATGCTGCGCGCGTGCCACAATGCTTCCTTCCGTTGCACTTCGGAGACACACCCTACCCCAGCAGCCCGGGCTGCTTCGTGCAGCCGATGCTCTAACCGTCAGATTTTTTCGACATGTTTTCTCTCCTATCAACACCACACCCAAAGGGGGTATTAACCCATTTACTGTTGCCATTAGTCCCGAACATCAATATAAATAATCGCCCCAAAATTGTGGGTAAAGGTTGATTAGCAGGCTGCCCTGAAAGGGGGCACGAGTGTGTTTAAAGCAGCACGTCTAAACAACAATTGGCGTCGTCTAACTACATCTCTGCCCCCTGTCCCCTCCCTTGGGGGTCGGCGTCTTCCAGCTGTGAAGGATCTTCTATCTCGACGTCAATGCACTCTGGGATACGCTTCAGCACGAAGTTCGCGACTCTAGCGAGTACCTGCCAAAAAAAGAGGCAGACAAGTACGGGTACACATATACGGTAAGTAGCATTGGACAGGGTGTGAACAGAGGGAGAAGGGTGGAGGCAGGGGCACCGTTTACAGAATGACACAAGCAGCGCATCGTTGTATCGATCGGTAATTTTTCCTGAAAAAAATCGAAAATGAGCAGTGAGGGTACACCCCCCCTCGCCCCCCCCTCTTCCCGGTCCGGCACTCATCGGCTACACAGGTTGTAAACCGGCTATTTCGTTCCTGGGGAGCGTGGAGAATTACACAAATATTAGATACGTACATAGGTATGATAAAATCAGCAGTTAGGCGGTTGGGCGGTAATTTCTCGGCAATGGGAGGCGCTACTCGTACCGTCCGTCAGCGGGAGTCGGTGCTTTCTCGGCCGCGGGAGGCGTTACTTTCTCGACAGTGGGAGGCAAAATGTCCTCGGTCGCGTTAGGCGTTGCAAACTCGGCAGTGGGAAGCGTTACTACTGTCTCCGAAAACGGAGGGCATGTTTTCTCGGCAGCAGGAGGCGGTACTTTCTCGGCCGCGGGGGGGGGGTTACTTTCTCGGCAATGGGAGACGTTATAACTTCGGCAGTGCCAGGTGTTACGCTGCTTTCTCTGCCGTGGGAGGCGCTACTTGCGTTATTTTCTCGGCTGCGGGAAGCGACACTTTCTCGGCCGCAGAAGGCGTTATTTTCTCGGCAGTGGGAAGCTACACATTTTCGGGAGTGAGAGACGTTACTTTATTGGCCGAGCGACAAAAGTGGCTGCAACTACGAATGTCGGTGGTAGCCGTAAATTTTCCCTTACCGACGATTTTTCGTGCCAGAACCTCCCGGTAAGCCGCACTACCACGCTCGGCCCGTCGAGGCACACGAACTCGACGTCGCCCGTGATGCCCACCGCTGTGTTTTCGGCGTTGTTACCGAACAGCGTGCCCAGCTCACTCTTTGCCTTTGGGAGGACGGAGGTATGGACAAAAGATGAATAAAAAAAGAAGACAGAGGCACGAAGCGCGGGCGTTGCGGTTTAGACGTAGCGGGGGGCAGGATGGCGGTGGCAGCGGCGGCGGTGGCGGCGGCGCATGCCCTGCTGTCGCCTTCACGGGGACGCTACTACGGTTGTACTCGTAGTCGGCGGCTGTAGTGTCTTGCACGGTGCTGCTATTGGTAGTGCCGAGTGAAGACAGCGGAAGCACGCAGGCAAATGATATGCCAAACGCACTGGGTACGAAAAGTGAAAACACCAGCAATGCAGCAGTTAAACCAAGTTGTCGTTCTGGTCGATCTCTCACTTATTCGTGAGCTTGTTGCCATTGCCCAATACCACAATCAAGCCTGTACCACATACCTCTGCAATGACAGCGATGACGTTCTCTTCGGTGAGGATGAGAGTCTCCTGTGCCATGGACAGACCTCGCCTGCCGCCCGCCGTCGATCCCGATCCCGCCCTTGCCCCCGCCCAGGTCGCGCGCGGCGCATGTCGCCTCCTTCCTCGTCCCGAGGGCAAGCTACCATGTACAAGACAGCAATTCATGAGTGGGCGTTGAACGGACAGAGCCAGTGACGACGATTATCTTCGTAAAGCACGTATGATACATACGAGCTGGGCCAGCCATAAAACGGATTTTCTGTTGTGAGCTTCTAGCGCC
Source organism: Saccharina japonica (assembly GCA_008828725.1). Classification (NCBI taxonomy): domain Eukaryota; class Phaeophyceae; order Laminariales; family Laminariaceae; genus Saccharina; species Saccharina japonica. Next base: position 23,941 of record MEHQ01003476.1, on the reverse strand, counting down.
GCCAATTTTGCGAGTTAGACTTCGAAATTTGGCAGAGATGATTCTGACATATTATTGGAGATGCAAAAAAAAAAAAGTATATGAACTTTTCTTAACTTTTAAAAAAACCGACTCGATTTCGCCGAGATATCCGCGAAAACGCGAAAACCCAAAAGTACCAAAAAATCTGATTTTTTACCAGATTTCGACGCTAATTTCACATGACAGCTAAAAAAATCGTCATTCCCGATCAAGCTGAAATTTGGTGTAGACAATGCTTGAGACACAAGGAGACGATCGATGCAAATTGCATTGCCCAATTCATCACCCATCAAAAGATATAACAAAAAACGATTCTATACTGAAAACAAGTAATTACGAAAACGGCAGTTTTACTGCGATGCCCCGCTCAATTTTTCACTTTTCGAACTGATTTTTTTACCACGTATTTGAAACACATATGCGAATGTACTCCGTGTCATCCCTTTTTTTTCTTTTCTTTTTCGGACTAGTTATGACCACTTTTTCATTTTTACGGATTGTTGGATCGGTCATATATCCTGAGGGAAAAAAAAAAGAAAAAAAGGGATAGCATCGAAAAGGTTTATTGATACTTGAGGAACACCGTGTCAAAATGCCCGTCAAAACATGCATTATTGAGCGGGGCATACGAGTAGCCGATTGACTGTTCTAGCAGAGTCTTGGCTGGCCCAGCTCGTAGCTCATTTCCCTGATTTTTAGCCCGTGGCTACGACGATATGTACGTACACCGCATATCGTCATGCCGCATCAACAACACGCCGCTTTGATATTTGTTGAACACTCACACCTCACACTCATACGCGGACAGCAGAGCAAACACAAGATTTGGACACACCTCAGGCAGATCATCGGTTCCGCACTTTATGATCTAGATCTTTCAGGGTAGATACATACCTGATTAGTATCTAGCTCATGTTGCCGCGTGGGAGCGGTATAATCTGCCTGATCTAGGATGCGTTTCCTGGGTTGGGCCTGCACTGCTGCATTGGTCCTGCATAGCATCTCATAACGGCAGCTTAGGATCTAGATGATCTGCTTGTAGATCATGATCTGTCGGAGATGTACGTAGAGTTGCAGCAGCTTTTGCATCGATATCAACTTGACATGACGGAGAGCATGTAATGTATGTACATGCTATCATACCACCTAAATAACCTGCTACGAGGGCATTTGACTTCTGGAACGTGTCTTCAACTACATGACAAGGTTGCATCGATGGAGCCGAGTCAACCACACACACAAGCCCACGCAGCACGCAGCCCTCACCTGGAACGTGCACGTCCATCCCAGGACGAGGTCCATGAGGCTCGAGGAGACGGCGACGATCGCACCGCATCACAGGACGACAGCGACACAGCAGCGAACGAGAACGCAGTGACAGGACGGCTGTGCTGACCGCAAGCCAACACTACCGCTGCTTGAAGCACCGCCTTCCAGAGTGATGAGCGCACCATGCTATAACTGGGCCAGCGGGTGCAGCTCTGTTGTGCGTGTGCTACGCAGGTGCTTCGTTCCGTGGGCCATTTTGGCAATTTCCGTCGTTTTTCGGGTGGTTATGCCCCCGTACCAGTACGGCCTCCGTCGAAACCCTGTTCTGAGTGACCCCCATACATCCATCCACTTCTGTTTTTCTACGTGCGATACAGGCTTCGAGGAAGGAGGGGGAAAAGGCGGCCGGCTGGCCGAAGCGTGAACAGATCAGCTAGCGGTGAGTGGCTAAGGAGCAGAAGGATATAGGTGGACGAGGTGAAGCCTGCCGATCGCAGACAATTTGCCGGAGACCTGTCGAACCAGCTTGCCGTATGTACCTGTGGCGAAAATCTGAGGGTGTTGGGCGGGGAGGGAGGGGCCTGAGAGAGACGCACAGCCATGACGAGGAAAGTTGAAAGTTCACAAGTGGTCTTGTTTTCACACCGCCCCAAACAAGCAGACACGCACAGACAGACACACGACAAGGTGTTGCAACACCAGCTATAGTAGTTGGGCATTCCACACGCAACTTGCTGCTTTCGTACCACACATTTGCCTCCCGGCAACACCTTCTCTTCCCCCGTCCGGGCGCATGCCACCTCTAATCTTATCTACACTCTCCTCCTCCGGTATTTCACTTATGAATCTATATCGGATGTGCACCGCTGGCGTTGACCTTCTCTTCCCTTCCCTTCCATGCCGCATCGTCCACTCTGATCGTTAGAAGAGGATGCAGTCGTTGGCCAGGACCGGCGCGAGAGCAGCGGCACGCGCGTGCTTGCGGCCGCGCAATGCCGCTCTCAGGCAGGGCGCCCCGGCGACGGCGGCAGCAGCAGGAGGAGCCGGAGACGCGGCGAGATTGACGATTCAAGGTGCTTTTACCATTTACCAGCGTTCCCCTTCCTGTGTGTTTGCGTACTGCTGTACTTTTTACGTGCCCGTGGCTGATTAGGCTCCGTACGAACGATACCGTATGGAGTCTATATGCGTATCGTCAACGGCATAGGAGTGGTGGGTGCCGGGTGCCGGTCGATTGAGCTGTGTGGGGCGGTTGCGTCGGGAATCCCACGGGTCGTTTTTTTGTCGATTTTTTTGTTGCCTTGTTCGAACTGGCGGACAGGAAGGGAGGGACGGTGGAATCGCAAGGCAAAAACACCGCCGTCGACAACGCTCGTTTTCCTACTATTAATATGAAGTGCGTTTTCCAAGCACGAAATTACACTCAGAACAGAAGACATCCATCATCGTACTGATTTTTACGATCATATCGTTCGAAGTCGATCATAGCCTCTGTACCCCGATATAACCAGGTACAGCAGTATTTATGAATAGTATTTAGTACTCGTAGGTGAAGTGAGAGGTTGATCGACCGCTGTTCAACTTGCTCTTCTTCCTCTCTCTTGCGTTGTACCCTTGGGTAGTCGATGGACGACTCTTGCTGACACGGAAAAGGGCGTGTCCCACTTTCTTCTCTCTCGTACTTTACCTACGAGTACCGGTACTGGCGTACCTCGTGTACCGCGTACTACCGCTGCTGCACTCGCATCATGCCATACCTGCAGCCTATGGGCATGTATATAGCTACGAGTATGACTTTTTAAACTATTCATAAAATGGTACCCTTGTATTACGTGTGTCAGTACGAGAACCAGGTATTATACGAGTACGACGTACGCTACACGCCTGTGTTTCTCTGTCTTGCTCTCGACGAGATATCCCCTCGTGCCGCTCTGTCTCTCTCTATCGTTTAACCTTGGGGTTGATGAGACCGTGGAATCAGCGTGAACGTGATCGATTCTCCAACCCCTCAAGCAGGCAAGCAACAGTATTATAGCAGTAGCAATAGCAGCAGTATCGGTAGCAGCAAAACAGCAAAGCAACAGCAGTCGTCCAGACGAACGACGAAAGAAGGGAGAGCGGTAGGCAGACGGACACGAGGTACGAGCCCCTCTCTCTGTTCTCTGCCCCTCTGTCTCGCCCTCTCGCTCTCTAGACTACGCACCAGGTATAGCTTATACTCGTGTACTGCTGTCTTGGGGGGTTGCTAATACCGTCGAGTCAGCGCGAGCGTGAGTGACCCTCAAGCCGACGAACAGCAGCACCACCACCACCATCAGTAGAAGTTATACCGGTACATCAGTAGAAGCAGTCGCGTATAGTGTTAGACAAACGAAGTACGGGAGAGCGATATCATAAATGCATGCGCCAACCTCTACACCAGTAGCTGACGCTGGCGCCAAGAGGTGTATAATACGTCGCACCAGTATTCGATAGGGCTGTTGTTCATACCGGGTAGTTGGTGTACTAATGACTTGGCGGCTACGTCGCCATTACTCGTCGTAGTTGGGTGGCAACGTAATCCAGCTATCTGACTTATAGCGGGTCTCTTACGTACGTACTGGTACATCTACGAATATACGACCCGTGGAGCGGCACACGCGGCAGTCAGATACAAAGACGCAGGCAGGTCTCCGCAAGTTGCCTCAAACTCTTTCATACCGTAACTGCTGTATTTCCCTAGCCAACACCAGGTATCAACTACCGGTACAGCAGTAGTAGTGTACTGAAATAGCACAAGAGCCGACCTATCGCTGGGTCGCAGGCCGGCTTCTATCACCCACTTCTCCTCTGATATCACTAGTTATCACAGCCTACCTCAGTACCGTCCCTTGTACCCCCGACGTGTGGGGCTAACCTCTACGATTCTGTTTGTAGCTGCGCGAGTCAAGAGAAGAGTGATCGCCACCAACTTCAACACGAGCAGTATATACAGCAGTGTGACGGACCCCTACGATGCCAGAGCATGGGACAAAAGTCTTACTGTAAATCAGCTCGCGCGCCCAAACAAACCACGGGTTACGCCGCTTTCAAGGTTTCCGAAGCGGTGTAACCCTCTCCATACTATACACTAAACAAAATACTACCTGGTACGATTTTCAATCGCGTATCGGGTATATTAGTAATGTCAGCCAGCTCGACAGCCCTACATGCACTCGTAGTGTACGAGGCTCGCTGAAAGTTAAAAGTTGTCATGCACAACGTTAAACGCGTTCTTCTTCTCTCCGCTGCTGTTGGGTTGTCGATAATAATACAAGGGCTGCTGTGTGAGTTGTGGGTAAACTATATCATGCCCTGATAAATACCAGTAATGGAAGTCGCCGACCACTAGCTGTAGTTGTTGTAGTTGGCTACTTTGCCCTCGGGTAAAGTGTAGAAGTATTGCAGTTGGTTGTGTGGAGCATTTTTTTGCGGAGTTCTTCGTTTTTGTACATACATATCCGACTGGCGCGTTTGTTGTTCGAAAGGGTAGAGACCACTCTGACCCGAAATATAAGTAACATTTTGGTTAAATGTCAATACACAAACGGTCCTTACATTCCGGGTCAGAGTTTGTACAGTATATGATACAATGGTTTCTCGAAAAAACCACACGTGCGGCATCTTTCGTATTATTAGCTTGACCCTTTTAGAACTGCAAAACTTATCACGCACTAATTATAAGTAGTTTGTCGCCAAAAACGTGAGACCGGTTCTTAAGGGGTTAATACTCGTAGCTTATTTAAGTTATCAATTATCTGCTCTCTAGAGAAAGTATGCCGGTATGTACACGCGTACGCAGGCGGTATCGTTTTGTGGGGCAGCTAATGCCCTAGTCTTCCTAGTGCGCGACTTCGGAGCTAGGGGGGGGGCATGTTTGCACCCGATTTTTTGCCACAAAAACACGTGGGTTTTCGGGACGAAAATGGTCCTTCCCCCCCCTAGCGAATCTTCCTGCGCGAGACGTTTGTGTCGTAATTAGCCGCGGGCGATGAACGTCCACTTTTTTTTTCACGCCGGCTCGATTGAGACATCGGTGTGGGAATACAGTATGTATATACATACCCGTCGAAGGAGGACAGTTTCCCGGACGGGACACGCCGATATGCACACACCAATCGCACGCCGAGCGTGGTAAAGTGGAGTGATGCACAACAGTAGCAAATTGGTAAAATATGTTGCAAGGTTTTCCCTTCGGAGGCGTTCGGAAGTGTGTTGACGCAAGGCGAACAAAAAAAAGATGGACTTTTGTGCAGCTAAAAATGAACGAAAGGCTAGCAAATTGGTAAAATATGTTGCAAGGTTTTCCCTTCGGAGGCGTTCGGAAGTGTGTTGACGCAAGGCGAACAAAAAAAAGATGGACTTTTGTGCAGCTAAAAATGAACGAAAGGCTCGTCTCGTCCACCAGCCGTTGAAATCTTAAAATATTGGAAGTCTAGCCAGCCCAAAGAATGTAAGGCGTAACGACCCAGCGATCGTAGGAAATCGGTACACGAAGAACCAAAAGAAAAAGGAAACGAAGTTGTGGTTAAGATCGGCGAGATCGAAATTTTTCCTCAAAGCTCGACTTTGCAAGCTTGGTGTATAACTCGATCGCGCGTGTGTTTGATACATTACGCGCTGAACCCGACGATCGATCGGCGGCGAAAAAAGGCATTATTGGTCGACGTTTCCAACGAGCGGGCAGACGCAGAGCCCAATGAAGCACCCGGGTCGGAAACGCAGCAAAGACTACGCGACCACGATTGAGCTATAATACGTACATACCACTTCTTTGTCGCCGGCATTTTGAGTCCGATGTTTCTGCGTGCACACCGAACTACACGCGGAATAATGTTCTAGTAAGTTTGGGTGCGGTGGCACGGCGCCAGGCCGGCTGTCAACGAGCACTGGCAAACACTGCGTAGGGTATGAAGTATGGGTGGGACCACCGGCCGGGTCAGGAGGCCTCATCCAATCCAACAGTTACATTGGATGATCGGTGGCATCTACAACAATACTCCAGCACATTGTAGAGTAGTATCGTGACCCAACCTAATAAGAAAAGGAGGGTCATAGCCCATAGGGACCCAACAACATGGATCCAGGAGTTGGACTAAAGTTGGTCCCAGCAGCTTTTGGCTCGGAGATGTGTGAAAATCTGAGTCCATGCTTTTGGCGTTCCGCTCGCTCCTGGCGGATTCTTCCCCGAACTATCCTTGCGGCTTTTTCCTTGGCAATTTTGCGAGAAAATTGCGGACGTTTTCGGACTCTTCAACCTTGGTCTTGTCGTTTACAGTACATTTGGGTACTGTATCTGGTATGATATCATGGGTTCTGACGATGGAGAAGGCTACAACCACCGTGACAATAGCGCCGCATTTTTTGCAATGGTAAAAATCCATTGGCTCCATTTGCGAGAGAAAAGGTGATGAAAAGGAGGATTGAAACATGTACTTGTAAGTTCGACTTTAACACCATTGGACACTACTGCTGTAAGAGTATATGCGAGGTAGTGCTGTTGTTGAGGGAGGATAGGTAACCTAATTTACCGCTTTCGATCTATGTTACCCCGCGGGAAACGGCGCAGACGATACGTCGTAGCGTCTTTGTAGTCTAATGTGTGTACATTGTGTGTGTGTTTCTTGCCTTGACATGTATCATCCTCACCCTTCCCTCCCGCTCCCTCGTACCTGTAGTTACTCAAATTCGGGGTCAAATAGCGGGCACTCTTCCCCCCTCCAACAAAGACTCAATTGCGCTAGATATCGATAACTAACTTCAAGTCACCTGGACAAACGAAATCATGGAGCAATGGAGGGCAAGATATTATGGAACAAACGAACTAACGAACGGAAGCATGGGGCAAACAAGATCACGGAACACACGACGTAAATGAACGGTTTATATCTTGGAACAAGGAAAATCTTTTGGATGGAAACAACCAACTGAAGGAACGGGGTGTTTCCGAAGAATTTGGTTGAATATTGAAACCATTTTTTTTTTTTTTTCGTGGTCTGTTTCCTACGTGGATAAAATGGCCCCAACCCACGAAACTTGAGGATCTTCCTTAAGGTTGTGGCAAAAAGTGGCCAGAATGGCACTTTTAACCTATACTCGTAAGTATTCTGAGATTGGGTTGTAACTCTTAGGAAGGTTCCATGGGGCTGGGATCAGACCACAAGAAACCCACCAAAATTGGTCGCAACCAATTTCCTCGCAAACACGTATTGAAACGAACGGGTGACCGACCGACCGAATGACCGACCGACCAAACGAACGACCGACAGACAGACCGAATGAATGAACGACCGACCGGGTGAATTACCGAACGACCGACTGACAGACAGACGGAGTGAATGACCGACGGAACGACAGACATACCGCATTACGAACGACTGACGGACAGACAGACCGACCGTACAAACGACCGACCGACCAACCGAACAAAGGCGCGGCCTAACCTCAGCTAACGTTGGACCTTTCTATTCCTCGATGCCTATAACAAAGGTCGATTCATGGGAGGCCTGGCGGCGAGGGTGGACGAGGTGCTGGCGGAGATCCCGATGAAGGAGGCCGTGCGTTACAAGAAGGGAAACCTGAAGTGGACCAGGTCCGACGTTAAGAGCCACTCCGAGGCGCTCGCGTGCGGTCTCATCGAGCTGGGGTGCAAGGTAGGCAGGCAGTAGTATGTACTTCGTATGGTAGTAAACCCGTCACCCCTTGTAGATGGCAGATCATGATGTATTACAGGGGACCATTTTTTTAAACCCACGATAAACCCAGGAGCCATGTACGGGTATCCCCCTGTGTTTACACACCGTATTTGGTTCTGATTATCATGCCCCCCCCCCACCCGTAATAATCACGAGGCAGATACGTAGTGATACCCATTGCTGTCTCTGGAAGTGGCCACACCAGATATTAAATCAATTCATTGGAGGCTGTCGTCCATAGGCAAGTCCGCCTCACAAGCGGGTCTTAGCAGGATGCAGCTCACCCTCCATGCGACTCGCCCAATACCTCACGGCGCTTCGCGCTTGGTGCAAGCAATGTCTGCCTGGTTCGTGAAAACCCAACTTGCTCCATCCCGGCATTGTAGGGATGCGAGGGTCTATGGTCATACGACTACGGCCGTGCACGATATGAGTACACCCCCCACCCCCCCCCCCCCTCCCCGTAATCGCTTGGTGCAAGCAATGTCTGTCTGGTTGGTGAAAACCCAACGTGCTCCGTCCCGGCATTGTAGGGATGCGAGGGTCTATGGTTATACGACTACGGCCATGCACATGAGTAGACCCGTACACCCCTCCCCACCGTAATAATAATGTACAAGGAGGAACGGGATGTGTTAGAGGAGGTTCTGATTATTATGCCCCCGCCCCCTGTATGAATGCATATCATGTTTACGTGGGGCATATGTAGTATTCAGAACCTACGAAGGGTCCCAAGAACCAGGTATGATATCCCCCCAATGTTTGGACACCGTATTTTGGTTCTGAGTATTATGTCACCCCGGAGTAGGCCTTAAGTTGACATAGAAGGACAGGACACCTATAGTAATAAGAAACAGGAAATATGGTCCAGGCTGGATTTCTTATTTGAGAGAGGGCGCTTTGTACACTAAATTCAAGAAATTAACGACCCTGAATTTCTTATGTTCTTCTGAATATCAAGCCTGGCTTTCTTATCAGCCTGTTTCGTATTAGTTGGGTGCCCTGTACTGTACCTGGTATACACTTTAGGAACACGTGTGCAAAGGAAACCAGACTGAGTACTGGCAGGGGATTAGGGAATTCGGGGCCCTCTACGTACGCTGCATTTGTACTGAATTTTTACTGAAGACTGTGTATGTACTCTTGGAAGATGGCGTGGGTAAGCACAATTAGACGAGAGTCGACGAGGGAAGAAAGTCCCGAAATCTTCTCGCGATAACAAGGTAAGGCACGTACCGTAGTGGGGAGGGAGAAGAGCCTACTTAGTGACCCCGGATCTGTGTTACGACTAAAAAGGGAGAGATAATAGAAGATGGCAAAGATAATAAAAATGTACCCTGTCCATGCAGGAGGAATCCAGCCTGCTCGCAGCATTCGTTCCTGTTGCAAGCGTTGCTCTTTTCTTCCTTCCGGACTCGACCGAAGTAGCCGTCGTTGTGCGCCTCCCCCCCCAACCCGCCACACTTGCCTCTCTCTCCTATTTTGAAGAAACCATGTAAGGACGTATGATAAGGCATCTGCCGGTACTCACGACGTGGTTCTCTCGCCTGCTTAGTTCGCCACGTTTTACGATATGTTGCTGATTCGATCGCTCGGGGACACGAAAGGATGCAACCCGACCCAACGCAACCCAACGCAACCCAACCCAACGCAAGCCAACCCAACCCAACCCAACCCAACCCAACCCAACTCAACTCAATCCAACCGTTGTGCATGAAGGCTGGAGACACGATAGCGATTTGGCTCCCGGAGTGCTCGGAGAAACACGTGGCGCAGCTGGCGGCAGCAAGGATAGGAATGCTTGTGGCCGAGGTTGACCCGAAGCTCGCGTCCGCGGAAGCCGTCGGAAAAATCCTGGAGGAGTCGGGCGCGGCGGTAAGTTTTTTAACCCATTGGGGCGTGGGAGGAGGTGGGGTAGCGTGGGATGGGGTAGGATGGGGTGGAGTACAGTAGAGTGGGGAGGGGTGGAATGGAATGGCGTGGGATGAAGCGAAGTGGAGTCGGGACTAGCCTGGACGTTGGATGGAGTGGAGTAGAGTGGAGTGGGGAGCTAGCTCCCTCTCTCTATTCCCTCATCTCTACGTATCTCTATATTTCCCTGCTTGCGTATCTAGTGCGCTTTGTTTTATTTGCCTGGTTTAGTATGTTGTTGTCCTCACATTAACTGATCGCGAAAAGGATAATCCCGTGGTCACATGGACAGGCAGGCTCCAAAAACTCTGGAGGAGGAGTGGAAGAATACCCCAGGGAAAACATCATGACACGAAATACAAAAGTACAACGCAGTGAGTTATATCCATCATAACTGCTGTGGCACATCGTACACCACCTCAACCATGTGGGTATATACGTTTATACTGCTGTATCTCTCTTCATTACATGGGAACATAGTGATCATAACGAAATAGTGTATAAACACCCGGTGGTATAAATGATACATGGTTTTTGGTTTCATTTTAATTAATATGCCCCCCCGTACAGGCACTCGCACTGGTGTGCTGGTGAAACGCATGCCCCCCCCCCCCCCCAAAGGGGGGGGGGGGCAATGGGCAAAAGGCTGGGGCAAGGCGCAAATGGGGAGTTCCCCCCCCCCCCCCCTCCCCCCTCCCAGAAAAAACATGTTTGTTTCCGGCGCGTATCCCCGGCGTCACTCCTGCATACTGGTACACTATTACTAGTGGTCCCTCTTTACTGCCGGTTGAGTAAGGCCGTCTGCCCGCTACACTCGGCTGCCCGCTAAACTCGTACGTAGCGCCTGTGGAATCGCCTGGCACAGATGGGAGTAACCAGTGTGGTAGTGTGCGGAGGGACTAGTGCCGGTTGCCGCTTAAAAGTTTCCGGTGTTGTTGGCTAGGGCTTACCGGCTACCGGCACTATGGAGGGACCGGCATTACTAGTGTATAGGGTCTCTGCCGTCACTCCTCTCAGAAGGAGCCTCTGTGTTTCAGCCCGCCGTGTAAAATACCAACTCCAACCCGCTTCGCTCTGTAAATTACAACAACAAAAAATCACCCCTTGGACAGATCTTCGAATCCCGTTGGGATGATCTATTAGATCTTTCAGGCCACATGTATCTTTTCCTCGTCCGTAGGATCTATATAGCGCTTGTTGCCGCGTGGGAACTGTACGTATAATCTGCATGGTCTGGTTTGGATCTGTACTGCACAGATCCTGCACAACGTATCATAACGTCAGACTATATAGGATCTACTGTAGATCATCTATATAATAGATCATGATCTGCCCGAGGTACGAAAAATTAATAATGGCACTTCTGTTTTTTTTTTTTTTTTTTTTTTCGTGTTGCAGGTGGCGCTCATGGAAGAATCCGTCGTCCCCGCTCTGCGGGCGTCCGTCCCCGAGCTCCGCCACTACTGCACCGGCTCGGGGCTCCCGTTCCGCTCGGCCAAGCTGCCATCCCTGAGGCTGTGCATCCACACCGGCTTGGACCGAGAACCCGCCCTGCTGCACTTCCGGAGCGCTCTCCTCTACACTCCTCCCGTGTCGCCGCTCGGTCAGGTCAACGGACAGGTGCGTCGCATGCTACGGTAGAGGTGCCCCATGTATTTTACGTGGCTACTTGCTTGAGGAGCGCCATATACGTCACTCAAAAAAATTAGGGTTATTCACGGGTCATGAATCGACCCGCGGGCCGGGTCTGGAGCTCTTCAAAAACTCACGGGTCCGGTCGGGTCAGGTCGGGTCAAGAGGCATTCGAAATCTCACGGGTCGGGTCGGGTCGGGTCGAGTCGGGTCGGGTCAGGCTAGGTGACCCCATCCGACCCGACCCGCAAGTCTTGACCCGACCCGCGAACAGCCCTGAAAAAAGGAAAATGCCCACCAACCGTTGAAAAAGTTGAAGTCCATGTACAGCCCAAAAAAAGACAGGCAAAACGACAAACGAACGGAAATCGATACACAATACGTACGGTACGTAAGTAGGAGCCTTGAAGAAGGGAAAGTGGGATACGTATTACTGTACCAAGTAGTTCAGAGTGATACAAGAGAGACTTCTACAGCGGTAGTAGAGGGTACTCGATTCACGTCGAACTGGAACATGTAGTATATGTATGTTTACTGTACATCGTCGGAGGGCAAACATTAAAAAAGTTACATAAAACCTGTAAAGTTATATACCTGGTATATACTAGGGGTAGCGGTGGATGAAACTCGATAATTTGAGCTAGTATGGATGAAGTAGCTTTGACAATACGAAGAGGGAAACGATATCCAACGNCCGACCCGACCCGCGAGTCTTGACCCGACCCGCGAACAGCCTGGAAAAAATGATTTTGGAGAAAAATGCAAGTGCTATATATACCCGAGGGACACATCAATCAAAATCCCATGGCCTGACTTTGACTGTACAATGAAAAGTATTTGCAGAACCAAGACCGAACTACCGACGAGTTTTGGGTTAGTAACCCCTTAAGAAATGGTCCCACGAATTTGGGAACAAACTACTTGGAATTAGTGTGGGACATTTTTTTCAGTACTGAATGGGTTAAGGGAGCCCGATCATTCAGAAACAAATTCAGCCAAAAGGTGCTACCTCTATACGTATAGTAGCACGCGTCGTGCGTTGTTTTGTTTTGTTTTGTTTTTCGTTTTTTGTTTTGTTGCTGCTTCTGCTGATGTTTTGCTCTACGAAACGCCTCTCGTCTCGCCGCTCGGTCTCTGGTTATAACGGACGGGTGCGACTGTTTTGTTTGTTGGTACTGATTTTTGTTATTTTGATGATGGGATGTGGGTGGTGGTGGTGGTGGGTGTGGAGGTGAGGAGGCGTGTGCTGGTGGTAATGGTGGGGGTGCTGGCGGGAGGAGTAGGGTGGGGACGTGTGTTACGATAGACGTACTGCTGTACCTTTTTTTTTCGATAGAGGTACTGCTGTACCTTTTTTTCGATATAGGTACTGCTGTGCCTTTTTTTCGATAGGTACTGCTGTACCCTTTTTTCGATTGAGGTACTGCTGTACTTTTTTTTCGATAGAGGTACTGCTGTACCTTTTTTTTCGATTATGATCCTGCTGTACCTTTTTTTCGATAGAGGTACTGCTGTGTCGTTTTTTCGGTCAAAACATTTATGGCTGATATAGGGGGTTCTCAACTGGAAAACCTACGTACCCAAACATTTTTTTGTTTTTTCGCAAAACATCGTTTTATAGAGCTCCCATACTATAATCAAGTGAAACGCCTAAAAATAGTAGGTGTCCGCCTATCATAGCATGCATCAGAAGAGGCATGTTTAGCGGGGGGGTGGGGGGATGGTGGCGGTGGGGGGTATACTTCATATTCATGCATGGCCGTACTGTAGTCGTATGACCATAGACCCTCGCATCCCTACAATGTCGGGACGGAGCATGTCGGATTTTCACCGGCCAGGCAGGCATAGCTAGCACCAAGGGGTGGGAATGGTGGAGATGGGTGGTGGTGGGCATTGGGGTGTTGGTGGTGATGGAGGTGTCGCATCCCTACAATGCCGGGACGGAGCATGTCGGGTTTTCACCTACCAGGCAGGCATTGCTAGCACCAAGGGGCGGGAATGGTGGAGATGGGTGGTGGTGATGGAAGTGTTGGTGGTGCTGGTGTTAGTGCTGGTAGGGGTGGTAGGGTTGTTCTCGTGGTGTATGGATGCTTGTGGGGTTAGTGGGTGCAGGCGAAGATTGGGGGGCCGGTAGGCGGTTTGGGGAGGGGCAGAGTGGTGGTGGTGGTGGTGGGGGGGGGGGGGGATTGGCGGTGCTGAAAAGGAGGAGGGTGAACAGACCGGCGTTGATATTGTCGGGTGTCGGGCCTGTTTTTTGTGTGCGCTCTATTTTGTACTGATTTCATGTAGTGTGCATTGATTGTTCGTGGGCAAGCGTTTGTGTGTCTCCTACCGACTTTGTTGCGCGTTTTGTCGGGCCGGTCATTGCGTGCACCTGGTGCGCTATAAGACGAAAACAAGCAAACAAACTAACATTTCACGACAACCAATATGTTTTTTTTTCCGTGTTCGCAGGTGAAAGAGAGCGCCCCGCTGCACACGAACTTCGTAGCGGGAACCGGCGGAGCCCCTCAGCAAGGCGAGACGCTCTCCCACGCAGACGTGATGCGACTCGCGACGTGGCCGACCATCGCGTCCATCCTCAAGAAGGAGTACGTCGAGGTCTGAGGTTACCGACGACCGGGTCTGATGTAACCGACGGGTCTGATTTGACCGACGGGTCTGATGTAACCGACGGGTCTGATATTGTCGGACGGGTCTGATGTGACCGAAACATTGTCTGGTATATCTGCCGTCGGGTGGGAGCATTATCGGAACACAACGGGGAGATGGCGATTTGGCGGGATGGGGGGGAGGGTGGTGATCTGCGGGTGCTTCATCTGAACACGAACGGACAGGTGGTGATGTGGCTGGGGCGTTGGGGCTGGTGAGGGGATTGGGGGGGGAGGGAGGGAGGGGGCGAGGCGGGGAGGAGGGGGGGGGTGGGGGGGGGTCGCCGCGGCCGATGTCGATGACTGGTGACGGTTTCGTGGCAGAGTGGGTGCCATTTAATCGATCGATCGATCGGCCTCGGAGGTTGGCGCGGCGAGGGAAGATACCGATGGCAACCGTAAGCTTAACGCTTTTTCTTATTTTTTCTCATCGTCCTGCTGATATGGCGCCGACGCTGGCTTTTTTGTCGCGTCTGCCGTTGGTCGGTGCACGGTGCTCCCGGTGGTCGGTGCTAGAGTTGGTCGGTATTGGGGTGGTCAGGGCGTTGGTCCAGGGTGGCCGCTGCGTTCGTTGCGTTGGGTGGCCTGTCGGTGGTCGGTGAAACAAATAAAAAAATCAAAGAAGTCTGCGCGCTTTTCGAAGAATGGCCTTTCGCCTTTGTTTTCCTATTGTTTGGGTCGATGCCGACGCATAGCAAGCTAAGCTTTGCTCACCGTCTCTTTTTTTTTCTTTAGGGGTAGTTCGGGGGAGGGTCCATTCTCGTTGGTTACGAACGATGCCGGCCAGATATTTTCGTTTTGTTGATGGTGTTTTTCCGTGCCGTGTGATGTAGCGTTTACCGTACCGTTTTACCGTACCGTTTTACCGTACCGTGTACCTTGAGCGCTAGCGATACTGCCCACCGTCAATTAGACCAGCACGACGGCTTGAAGATTTCCTCATTTGTACCACAGGTCAGTCCCCACCCAATAATAAGACGTTTTACGACCATATTTTCTAAACCGGCTTGCTTTTGAGCAATCAATGACGTTACGTTTGTTTGAGTTGCACCTTCTTGACGCAGTATCCACCGCACTGCAACCGCGGCCAACATGTTTTCCATTGGAATATCTGTTGTGGTACGAACTGCCAAGGGATGGGGATGGCGCGAGTGCGCGTTGCTATCTTCTCGGTCGATCAGCGCAGCAGCAGCCAATCTCCGCGCCCGGT
Organism: Saccharina japonica; assembly: GCA_008828725.1. Lineage (NCBI taxonomy): Eukaryota > Phaeophyceae > Laminariales > Laminariaceae > Saccharina > Saccharina japonica. Next base: position 8,534 of record MEHQ01003476.1, on the reverse strand, counting down.
GATCCTCTCCCCGAAAAAGAAAGGCATAATTCGTGATCCAAATCACAAGATATGGATCATCCCCCCGAGATAGGAACAGTGTTGGCTCCAACCTCTCGCACACGTGCGAGTGGCTCGAACATTCTGAGATAATACCGGAGCCGCAAACCAATCATTTTTGCCTTAATTAACCCTTCGTCCTCCATTTTCGGCAACAGGGGAGAAAAAACAGCAATAAAAATCGTGTTTTTCACGATGCATGCTACGATGAAGAGATGAAATGAGTGCTCAGCGTGGAGGTGTATGTATATATCCCGAGCGAGACCGCCCTCTACTAATTAAGGGCAGGGGAGCTCGTCCAATCCTACGAGTATTCACTTGGTACTTGCTCTATGTGGTCGGCAGCAGGGCAGGTCTAAGTCACAGCGAGGAGGAGCGCGCTATAAAATCTCCAGGCTGAATGAACTTCGCCGGAATACGATCGTACGAGATATGAAAATAAGTCTCTGCTCTGGGAGCGGTTACAATGCCGTGAGTTTGTGTAGTACGTAAGATGCAGCCTTAACTTCATTATTAGCACGAGATTCGGTAGTCTGTGGGCCAGTATTCTTCCTCACACAGTGCTTCTTTTGAAGTTATCGTACCCTCCTGGACTGCTGGTGGTGATTGAAAAAAAAAGCACGTATGATAAGTATGTAGTGAAAGGAGTCGCTAATTTGCACGGCCAGCGAAAATATCTGGGCCCGTTTGGAACGGATTTTTAACTGGGTGAAGCCGGAGGTCCTACCTAATTTTATCTAAATACGAGTGAGTGTATAGAAACGTACAAGGGGCCGGGGATCTGCGCCGTCCGACCGCAAATCTCCCAAAAAACGTTACACATACATGCAGCAGTTACGTAGTAGTATCCGCTAAAAACATTGCTTCGTTTTTACAGCCTTTCACCAGTCAGTCCCTGTGCACACAGTAGTTAGTAGTTGACGACAGTTTCAAATAAATATCCACCAACAACGGCGCGAGTTCCTTTAGCGAGAGACCCCTACTTACTTGGCAATAAGGCGTCAAACAGGTGTGTCCAACGTCTAACTGAGGAGGCGAAACGGTTTAGAGCCTCGTTGGCTTGAGCCGATTTTGGATTATCTACAACGAACGCACGTCGTATATTATACCTGGTGGTACTATTTTCTTCTCTTCTCTCTTCTTGTCAGGCCGATCGTGGCCCTCGAAAGTGGTATTGACACAAATCCAGGTCTATAGACGAGCCTAGACTGTTGTTGTTGGGGTGTGCCCTTATAATTAACGTTTTACCCCTTCTCCGTCCCCAGGCTATTACTACGATCAAAACAGGTATGATGATACTACTGCTTGCTGTATAATTGCTCCATTTCGTCGATTGTCGACACGACGAGACCTACCTCTCGACGTTCAGCTTCGGGTGTGTGCGGCTCTGCTGCTGCTCAACTACTGCGAAGCGAACCATATGGACTCGCTGTGGTGATTGTTGACCACTCCATATGCCGTGCTACTACTGTAGCTAGAACGTAGCCAGGGATCTCCTTTTTTATTCTAATGTGGTGGTGTGCCGAGTGCGACGGGCTGTAGAAGAGAGCCGGTACGCTGTTACACTCGAACAATTAGTACAAATGTACGATATGGTGTATAGATAGGTGTAACGGTTTCAAACATCACGATCCAGGTCATCTCTACCGCTCACTACTGTAGATCCTAACGTGCAGATGCCAATCAATGGGATGACGTGCATCAAATCTGTGTACGTACTACGTACTCTGGAGTAGTAGTGCATAAGATAGATCCAATGCAGGAAACATGCCCAATATAGATCATCCAGGTTATTATACGGCTTCCACCCTGCAGCAAAGTGTAGACCCCACAGATCAGGAATCTATCCGCGCTGAAAGATCTACAGCAGTCAGCAGTAGATCACGAAGTGGAAATAATGTGGAAATAAATGTGGAAACCGATTCTCTGCCCGAGGTGTGAACGGTTTCAGTTTCGTCTCCCTGTTGCTTCCAGGCCGATTGTGCACCTCTCACAGTGTGAAACAAACGCTGCAGGCCCGGACCGCTGTGTTCCTTGCCAATATGCACCTCTTGTATCCCAGCCTGGGGCGCGATTACGCCCGCGTTCAGCGCCGCAACGCTGCTTCGCGAACAATTTACGAGTACAAAGGATTGCCGTTTACAAAGATACATTGGGTGCGGCGCAATCATTCCCTCGGCCAAAACAAAACGGCCAAGATCTCCCTTGTTTTCAGCCACAGATATGCGTGATTTCTGCAGTTCTAAGCGGACAATGGGATCGCTGACTACCTGCCTGGCTAGGCTAGAATCCGCATGTAAGGTTCTCTTTGTGTGGTGCGTTGCCAAGGGCTCCATCGGCAGAGAAGCATCGTCGAAACAATGCACAAAAACGGGACCCACTAGGGTAAACAGGGGCCGTCGACACTATTATCCCGTTGTAGACAAAACGCCTTCGTTCTTGATGCAACTCCTTTATTTGCTGTCTCCTGGGATCTGCTGGGAGAGCAACAACCCAACCGCAACAGCCTGTGGAACCGACGTATACACTCGTAGTCCATGTGTGGGAGATCACGGTGAGCCTCGGAGGTGTCGAATGTACTACCCTTGCTCTAAATATTTCACGAACAGTGAGCGTTCCTGTGAGATTGCAACAACCTTTTTTGAAAGTGACATGTTGGTTGGTTTTTCAACATTGTCGGCTCTAATCCTCTACCATTATGTCCGTAAATGTAAGGACCGTTTTGTATTGATATTATAATTATAATGTTTATTATATTTTCGGATATAGTGGTATGTGGGGTGTCCCTGGATCACTTCGTACTCACTACGTACTTCGTACAGCGTACATCATCTCAGGTCTCAGGCTCTACGTGTACATGTTTGTATATACGTGCTGTTGGATGTTGGCCATTCTGGGCGCGTCGATGCCTAATGATGATTTGGCCTCGATATGCTAGTATACGTACTACTGTACCATTGGTGTACCTAAGGGATGGTTAGTCAAAGGTCAAGGGGTCTAACTTCGGTCTTGTGTTATACGAATTCATATGATACTAGCATGCGTATCATACCTGGTGGTATGTATGATACCTGGTATTTTGGTATTTTATACGTAGGTGTGTAGCATATTTCAAGGGTGCTGCTGTGTACCTGGTAAGTACGAAAGCCGCATGGAATGAATGCATGGCATGTCCTCCACCTCCCTTTCTCTCGATCTCCCGTATTAGGGTAGGCTCGCTTTGTAACATTTTTGGTGTCCGACTGCAGAATGAGCGACATGCGTCAAAAAGTGACCAAAACAAAATCGACGTTTAACAGCAGCAGCATCGACCACTGCCTGTGGTTGGAGGATGATAAATCTCGTGCCCGCAACTGCACATGTATTTCCTTGCAATCAATCGTAGTAAAAAAAGCAACCCGGGAGAAGCATGGCAACGCTCCTGTTGCTGGGAGCTCACACTATTAAAACTCACATACCCTTGTTGTTTAATACCGCTATACGAGTATGTGGGGGCATGCTGGTTATGATGGCGATGGTGTCGTTTAGGAGCTTCACAGCTTACAGTACAGGACACTCAATAAGGAACAGGGAAGCTAGCTCAGGCTGGATTTCTTATTTGAGAGAGTGTGATTTCTGCACTAATTTCAAGAAACCGCCTCTCGAATCTCTGTTTTTCCTCTAAATATCAGTCTGGCTTTCTTAGTAGCCTGTTTCTTAGTTAAGTGTCCTGTACTGTATTCGGTTTTAATATAGACTTACTTACTAATATCTGGCTCAGGGATCCCTCATGCCTGCACTCTCAGAGCTCCCACTTCGAACACCGCCTCCGTTCATTACTTGCTCCTCTCTTTGTTCCCTATATACTTTTTTAGTTGTCGAGAGGCTTCTTCCTCTTTCAGTTTTGGGTTCGTGTGTGTGCCCAGACAGCACGGCAGCGCGGGCGAGCCCGGCGCCATCGCGGGTATGAGAGGGCGCCGGCCAGTAGAGGGGGGGTCAGAAGGAGCGTGGTCGTCTTACTGGGCAGAGAGGCAGTAGAGCTCGACCCGGACCGAATCGATGGCGACGTGATCGCGGAGGGACGGGGAGCATCAAGGCTGACAAAACGCGAAAGACGTCAAAACTTTTGTTTGTTTTTTGCGGCGCAATGGGCCCCATGGGATTTTTTTTCTGTTTTTCGAGTACGTACGAGTACATACTTACTCGTACGTATGTACGTACGTACAAATGTGTACGTTTTCTTTCTCAGTTTTGTTGATTTCCTGTTTTTCGTACTTCACAACTTGACGACCGAGCTGTGCTGTGCTTTCTCTTTCATACATACAAAGTACGAAGTAATATATACCACCGTTCGTTGTTGTTGTACTACCACACATACTCACGAAGGCACAAATCGCACCCACCACAGCAGGCAGCGCACCGCCGTGCTGTGAGCCGTGTTGCTGTGCTTTCTCTTTCGATCATACAGCCTCTTTGTTGTCCTGGAGCATGGAGCTAATGTGCATCCCGAGCATGACATTGTTTTGCATGCATGTCAAGTCCGCCGTTTCTTTCCTGTCTGTGCACCATGAACCTCTCTTACCATGAACCTCTTGGCATTTTCAAGTCGGTGCTTTTGCTTGCACTATACATCATGGGCCTCTTCTGCCCCTTTCCTTGCGCGAGCGTAGCGGGCGGCGTCAGCCGCCCGCGGAGCGGAGCCCTTGTACCCGCGACCGGATCCGCTGTACCACGTACTGTAGCTTTCACATCGGTGCTACCCGAGCCCGAACCGCCCTGACCGCCCCATTCACTCCCCCTCGCCCGCCCCCGCCATCCACCCCTCCCCGCTCCTCCCCATCCCCACGCCCCGATCGCAACCGCACCCCCCGAACCACCGCTCCGAACCACTCCTACCCGCCGCTGCCCTCTACCCCGAACCAGCGACCCGATCCATGACCGCCGACTCCCACCGCTCCTCTGACCCGCCTCCGACCCGACCCGACCCGACCCCTGACCACCGACCGACACGACCTTTTCCCCCGACCCGACGCGATCCGTCACGCTGACCGACCCGGCGACCCGACCGCCCGACCCGACCGAACCCGACCCGACCCTCGACCCATGCCCGACCCGACCCGACCGACCGACCCCGACCCGACCGACCCGAACCGACCCAACCGACCCGACCCGACCGCGACCCGACCCGACCCGAGCCGACCCGACCCGACCCGACCCGACCCGACCCGACCCGACCCGATCCAACCTGAAACGTTGCAGACAGACCGTTGCGCCTCAAGCTCTGGCCTCCGCGGTGGGGTTTGACCCCGACGTTCCCCTTCGTCGGGCCAATCAATGTGAGCATGCGGGGGGGGGGGTCCATTTGAGCGGGAGGGCTGCGGATGCTGCAATCGTTGTCCTGCTCTGTTATTTCTACGATGCTATCATAGACGTATCAGTGCCAAGCAGTTTCAGGTTTGTGTCCTTGTCCGCCTGAGTGATCGATTTTTTTTGTTCGAAATATTCACAGATCGGACAGAGCATTGATTTTTCCCACTTGGTGATCTAGATCCTTCGGGGCGTGTAGATTTCTGATCTGTATGATCTGTATGATCTATATGGTCTGTATGATCTGTATGATCTGTATGATCTAGCTCATGTTGCCGGGTGGGAGCCGCATAGCCTGCACGGTTCTAGCACGTGTTTCCTGGGTTGGATATTGTACTAGACGGATCCTGCACAACATCTCAATATCGGAAGGTTATAATCTAGATGATTTACAGTAGATCGTGATATGTCCGTTAGCATCTAGATGGTCTGGATCGCGATCTGTCCGTTAGGATCTAAATGATCTGGATCTTGATTTTTCCGTTAGGATCTAGATGATCTGGATCTTGATTTGTCCGTTAGGATCTAGATGATCTAGACCAAGATATCTCCGATGTGTGGAAGGTTGGTGTGAGTGGGTGGATGGGTGGGTGGGTCGGTGG
>MEHQ01002392.1:0-10408 GCA_008828725.1 Saccharina japonica | reverse complement strand
TTACAACCGTTCATGCCGTTCGGGATACCGTCCGCGCAGGTATCGTCACAGATTCGCCCCCTGAAGCCGTTGCTGTTCACGTGAGGGCACTCATCCACGTCGCAAGTGTTGGTCGCCTCATCCAGGTCAACCGGCAGCCCCGTTGTACACCTTCGCGATAAAGAACAGCAAAATCGTTTTAGCTAGGCAGCACATAGGAACGACCAAACCATACAAATACGCCACCGTACATCACACCTCACAGCATTCAAATTATTATATATGGCGTCCAGTGTTGGTTGGCCAATACTGAACGTTTTCCCAAGATATCTCAGGACGCAACACACGAGCGGGACTTCATTCTCGCAGAAATAGAGCGTGTCCAATATACACTCAACTGTATGTTGGAACTATTACGTGACTTACATAATCGCGCGATCGCCGGGCGCGTCGTTGGCCAGCGCTCTGGCCACGTCGAAGAAGCAGACACGGCAGAGGTCTCCGAAACGCCCTTCCCTGGCACCACAACCGTTCGTGCCGTTCGGGATACCGTCCGCGCACGTATCGTCGCAGATTCTCCCCCTGAAGCCGTTGCTGTTAACGTGGGGGCACTCCGCCGCATCACAGCTGTTCACGGCAACACAGAACACACGCTATGAGATGCAGAGAAAGCAGGTACAACGAATGTGATACGTTCCATGCGGACTCCAGGCCTAGTCTCTCGACATGTAGAAAAAAGCAAGATGTTAAAAATGTCAAGATCGCGTAAAGCGTGACTCTGGTGGTAGCTCCCTCTAATGTTCGAAAGCGTCACATCGTATATTCAAAGTACTCACGTGTTTGCCTGAAGCGTACGGGATGGCGAAGCTATTGCAGGCGACTCCACTTGCACGACGACTGCGGTTGCAACCTCCTTCCGTGTCCATCTACCTGTTTGCATCAAGTGCTCCTGAAGCGTGCGGTGCTTGCTCCTGCCGAGAAAGTTCTCATCTACATCCTTAACGACGGTGGGGCTTTCCTTCCAGGCCTTCAGTTTCTTGCCAATGAGCGGGGCGCTGCCCTCCGCCACCGCCACTAGTAGCCGGCTGTAACCACGTTCGACGGGCAGCATCGTATCACACCTTGGCGGAAATGAAGCACAGAAACGCGTGCAGGTCGGTAACAGGGGAGTGCATAAAGTATGGGATAGCCGCAGTATGACAAACGCATAACACTTGGAAGCGCCAGCAGTCCGATGACTGGCATAAAACATTCAGTTTCATCGTAGCCCGTATCCCAACATGCAACGTCACAATGAAACAAAGCAGTGCGTGGGTTCACCTATTAATAGAGTACCACAGGACCTCGCATGGTAGCAATGCACTAGACGTGATAAATATTACTTACATGATCGCGCGATCGCCGATCGAGTCGTTCTCCAGGGCTCTTTCCATGTCGACGAAGCAAACGCGGCAGAGGCTTCCGAAACGCCCTTCTCTGGCATTACAACCGTTGGTGCCGTTCGGGATACCATCCGCACAGGTTGCGTCACAGATTCGACCCCTGAGGCCGTTGCTGTTTATGCGAGGGCACTCGTCCACGTCACAAGTGTCAGCAGCCGCATCGTTCGGATCAACCGGCATTCCCGTGTCACACCTTCGCGATAAGAGATAGGGAAGCGCAACGGAAGCGTTTAGCTAGGCAGCACCTGGCGAAGCAGGAACTATGAAGATGATCACGGTGTGACAAAGAGGCCTCAGATCATTGAACGTCCGATTTGCTAGCTTGGGGAAATGATTGTTTATAACCGCGTTTCTAAACAACACAATGACGGTAGTACACACTAGGCAGAGCTTGCGAACAACCACCGCAGTAGCGCAGGGAATTGGGTGTATACACTGTGCCGGGTATGCCAAAGTGTATTGATAAACTTACATGATCGCGCGGTCGCCAGGCGCGTCATTGGCTAGCGCTCTGTCCACGTCGAAGAAGCAAACACGGCAGAGGTTTCCGAAACGCCCTTCCCTGGCATTACAACCGTTCATGCCGTTCGGGATACCGTCCGCGCAGGTATCGTCACAGATTCGCCCCCTGAAGCCGTTGCTGTTCACGTGAGGGCACTCATCAACGTCGCAGATGTTGGCCGCCTCTTCTACGTCGACCGGCAGCCCCGTTGTACACCTTCGCGATAAAGAACAGCAAACGCGTTTTAGCTAGGCAAACAAAAGGACCAACATATATACAAATACGTCACCGCATGCCATAACTTACAGCTATAAATTATAGTTACCGGCGTCCAGTGTTGTTCAATGAAATTCCAAATTATTTCAGGACGCAACATACGAGTAGAAACTACAGCGACACAGACATATGGCGTGTCAAATATACACTAAACTGTATGTTGGAACTGTTACGCGACTTACATGATCGCGCGATCGCCGGGCGCGTCGTTGGCCAGCGCTCTGGCCACGTCGAAGAAGCAAACACGGCAGAGGTCTCCGAAACGTCCTTCCCTGGCACCACAACCGTTCGTGCCGTTCGGGATACCGTCCGCGCACGTATCGTCACAGATTCTCCCCCTGAAGCCGTTGCTGTTCATGTGGGGACACTCCGCCGCATCGCAGCTGTTCAGGGCAACACGATAACACGCTGTGAGATGCAGAGAAAGCAGGTAACACTTCTGTGGTAGTTGCTGCCATGCGGACTCCAGACATGAAACGCATTATCAAAATCAAGCAGCAAGATATTTGAGGTGTTTAGATCGTGCAAAGCGTGACTCTGGTGTTGGGTGTATCGCCCTCAAGTAGAACGTGTCGAATGTGTTCACTTTTCCTCACGTGTTTGCCTGAAGCGTACGGGATGGAGATGTTCTTGCCGGCGGTTCCACTTGCACGACTAGGGTTGTGACATCTTTCTTTGTCGGCGACACTGAGTGCATCACGTCTGATTCGGACGTTGCTAGCGGAGGCTCGAACCTGCAGGAGAGGGAGCAAGGGAGTCGATTATTAGAGACTAGTTGGGCATAAAAATACTTGTTAGGCGACGTGAATAATATATGAATAATATATACAGTGAACTGCGTGTCTAATATCTAGGTCGTGACCTAGATTCAACATATTTCACCTGGAAACTAGACTGGGAACCATATTTGGCCGTCCAAATTTGACGGGAGAGGTTGAAACAGCACGATATATGTTTGCTATCCCCTAACAACAAACTATAACTACTCGACAAAACGACGTCCCCAGTAGTTTTCACAGGTGGTGTTTGGCGTTCTTACGTTGAACACATGATGACCCGGCCACCCCTGCGCTGGGCCACCTGGTCCGCCATCAACGCAGTCTCGAGGTTGTCAAAGCAGAAGCGACATTTCGGGCCGTGGTCCCTCCAGTTGCAGTTGTAGTCGCCGTAACGCCCCGTGCCGCAAGATTCGTCACAGACCTGTCATGCATCCGGGAAATTTGGGCATTTGATAATTTTTGTTGTCGGATTCACAGCAGCAGTGGACGTGCTCGTATTGTTATCGACTGTTCACCGTGCGCTTGTACTGATGTTTATTCATTCGTACCAGGTGTACAGTACATGAACTTGACCTAGCAGTCTACGAGGTGGTACTTTGGGCTTTGCATAAATATTCATGTGTTGTACGCCTGGTATTTCCCCTCTTTTATTTTTTCTTGTTATGTAATATTATGTCGGTTCTGGACTGCGAGGGAACTTTTTAAATCTACCGCTGGCAAGCACGTGGCAGGCAATGAGTGCGTCAAATCCTCACATCGAAACACGCCTGTTTTATCGATGGCTTACCGTATCCTTCTTGAGGCCGCACTTTTCGCTGCACTCCGCAGCCTCGGGTGGCCTCATGGTGTCGCACATGATGACGTGCGATGCCTCGGGTCCGCCTTCCACATCCGATCGCATCAGGGCCAACGACTGCTCCTGGCGACGAGCTTCTCCAACATCGACGTAGCAGAGACGGCACATGGGTCCGAACCTGTCCGAGTCGCCCGCACCGCACAGTAACCCGTCGAAACGGGCGGATGTTCCGTCGCAGGTGTCGTCGCACACGGTGGAGGTGCCAACGGGTAGACCGGCAACGTCGATGCCACAAGCGGCATTGCATGCCGGCGGAGGCGTTTCGGTGTCGTCGGAGAGGCGGCGTCCTGACGCGAAAGCCTGTAGTCTTTCATGTTTGGTGGCGTCGAGGGAGGCCAAGTTGCCTTCGTCGACTCTGCTGCCGTGGATGAAGAGAGTCTGGCCCGCGACGGCGTCGGACACAGTGCTGTGGTCGACGTGCTCGTACCCCACATAGGAAATCTGGCACGGGTGTGTAGAACAACGGGGACACGCAGGCAGACGGCGGTAAGGCAAAGGTCTTGTTATGCACTTGGTTTGCATTTAGCGGTATATGTTGCGCTTGCTCCGTTAAATTCCTGTTGCATTTGTACAGGAAATGATTAACTTAGTTATTATTTATATACAAGTATACCAGGTATACAATGTGAGGTTGAACCTCATATCATACATTATTTAGTAGCAAACTCGTCTGATACACGTATTGTTGTTTAAACTAACATTTGAGGATTTCGTCGATAAACTCATTGCCAGCTGTGTTGCACTTCGATTGCGCGTATTTACGAGGTTAATCACGTCGTCATGCAGGATGTACTCCCTGTATTTGACAAGACCATCTGAAGCGGTCGAATTCAGGGAGCTTGTGTTTTACCTGTCAACATGTTCCCGTCGGTTTGCACGTATAACTTTGTCACTACTACCTGTAGAAAATATGTATTACTCTGGTTTATAAATATAATCACACCCTGGACAATTATCAATTGCCTAATTGTCTATTAATAGTTTCCTATTACATTTGACTGGCAATTGTGGTCGCCAATTCCAATTAATTGGAACGCATCGAGCTCTATGGTACAGGCAATTCCTATTAACAGACACCCAACAAGCCCTATATTCCACCCAAGTTATGCTAATATATACCCATCTACATTAATGGTTGAAGTAATTGCTATTAACAGTAACCACCGAAATCCCATTGCTGAACCCATAGTCTATTGAAATATAATATCCCATTCTATTGTAACGCTAATGGACAATTATTGCAGAATATTTTCGGTGCCAATGGTTCTGGCAATTCCATTTAATTTATATTCTCCTAAATAAATTGTGCTGGCAAATCCATTTAATTGACACCCCTCTAAATAAATTGTGCTGGCAATTCCATTCAATTGACACCCTCCCAAATAAATTGTGCTGGCAATTCCATTCAATTGACACCCTCCCAAATAAATTGTGCTGGCAATTCCATTTAATGGACATCCTTCTAAATTATTTGCGCGGGCAATTCCATTTGATAGCCATCTTTCTAAAGAATTGTCCAGGCAATTTCATTTATTTGGCAGGCTTCGAAATAAATTGTCCAGACAATCAGGCATTTTCATTCAATAGAAAATACTATGTTACCGGTCAAATGATTCCGGACGCTGCAATTGGAAGTTGACACATCAATAAATGAATGCATGAGGAAGCTATTTCTTAAAGTTGTAAAGGCAAACGATTCGTGAGGCTGTCTAGCGATTGGAATTGCCGGACCAATTGATAAATGAAGCAGTCAATTAATTTGAATCATTGGAATCGACCAGACAACATATTTCGGAGGATGCCCATTAAATTTAATATATCAGACAAAATGTTTGGCGGCCGACTAATCACTTGGAAAATGTGTTTTCATTCCCTTTCTGCTTAAGCCTTGGACAATAGGCATCGCAATAGACTATTGCGCCTACAATAGACGCACCGAAAAGTCTATTTAATGAAATGAGGCGGACAATTGATTATTACCATATTGCCGCAATTGGAATTGCAAAGACAACAACATATTGTAGTCCACCTACCAATTGGAATTGCTTAGGCAATTGTTTTAGAGCTCTGTTAATTAACTGGAATTGCCTCCAGCAATTTTTTCGCTTCGCAGACTCCAATACTCTATTACTTCTTCAATAGGATATGGGATCTACCCACAATGGACTATTGCTTTTACAGTAGATCTCCCGGAAGAGATCCTGCTTTCGTGGTGCATCTATCAATAGGAATGGTTCGGCCAATAGGTTTGTGTCCTGGTCTTCCAATAGATATTGTTTCAGCAATTATTTTCTGGTCTTGTCTCACCATTACCTTCCAATTGGAATTGTTTCAACAGTTTCGTTTTGCTCCTTTTTATTAATAGGAATGGTCGGACCAATAGGTTTCTTCCCTGACCTTCCAATTGAAATTGTTTCAACAATTAGTTTCAGGTCTTGCCTATCAATAGGAGTGGTTTGGTCAATAATAGGTTTCTGTGCTGACTTTCCAAATTAAATTGTTGGTTGGGTCAATAGGCTTTGTCCTGACCTTCCAATTGTTAGTGTTCGATTATTTTTTTTCTGACCTCGACAATTCCAATTAATAGACTGTACTTTAAGTCATTTGGTTGGACAGTAGTTCCAATTGGTAGACAACACTCGAAACAAATTGGCTATACAAATCCGACTGATAGATCTCACTCGAAATAATTTGACTGGACAATTTCAATTAATAGAAATCACTCGAAATCATTCAGTTGGACAATTGCATTTCATAGATAGCATTTGAAATCAAGTGTCTCGGCAATTCCAATTAATAGCCAGCACCCGAAATCAATTGTAGGTACAATTCCAATTTGTAGCCAGCACCCAAAATCAGTTGCTCGGACAATTTCAATTAGTATCCTTCAATCGAAATCATTTGGTTGGGTGAATCCAATTAATAGACAGCATCCGAAATCAGTTGTAGCCACAATAGACTATTGTAATAGGAATGGTCCAAATAATTGTGCAGGCAATTCCAATTAATTGACAGCACCCAAAATCAATTGTGCGGACAATTCCAATTGGTAGGCAGCATCTAAAATTAATTACCTGGACAATTCAAATGAATATACTTCAATCAAAATCATTTGGTTGGGCAATTCCAATTAATACACCCAAAAATAATTATAGACACAATAGACTATTGAAATAGGAATTGTCCAGGGTGTGAAATATATACGACAGACTGGTTGAAGGTGAATTACCTTAATACCGTTTTTGAGAGGTAATGAAATTTTGCACACATATTTTCGAATTACATGTTTAAACCCCTTCGATTTTTTCTTTTGTTTTTTCTCGTCAGATATATGTTGTCATTTGATGTTGGGGGGCTAAACTCCTGACGGAAGAATACACATCCGTCGTCAAGACCTTGGCAAGGACTAACAAAAACACGTGTGAAACAAATCAGGACCCATCTACAAAAACCGGCGTGACCCTGTGGGCGTGTCGTGCAGAAAACACAGTTGCCTGCTAACTATTTTTTAGTGTTAGCAGAACATCAGCTTCAGGCGTTAGAAATGACCATACGCAGTCAAATCTACGAATTCTTGCCTGCGCGAAGTTTTTTCAGGCATGCCTTGTAAATACCTGGACATTGTGGAACCGGCTTGTTCAGAGAAACAATGTGAAAAAAAAACGATACCTCCTACGGAAACGTCTACCAGGTATTAATAGTAACAACTGATTGATCCTGGCCCTTTTCAAGGCCCGTGGTCGGTCGGGACACATTTTTGTCGCTAGCGCCACCCCTAGGACTTCAACCGAAAAACGGGTTATATCACCCTTTTCCGCTATCATGGCGGCAGTATGATCACTTATCAGTTATAGATGATACTCTAGTAGATATTGCAACCGGCATTCGTGTCTTGACAACATTCGTGGTGCCAACTTGAACCAGCTTGTAGAAAAAAAAAAACGCAAGTCTCCGGGTTGTGTCTTCGACAGAGATGCTGATATGTTTTCCCTCGAGATTCAGCGTTTCTTCGAACATCATACACATTTTCAAGCTGTGTGGGATAATTAAATCGGGTCTACTGCGGATATTTTATTTATTGATTTATATAAAAATATTATTCATGAGACCGTAAATTCAATAAACAGGGTATGGAATGAGGTGCGAGGACGAAGATCTAACTACAGGGCAGGTTATTAATAGTGACTTGAATTACTAGTAGTTTATTCGTTATTTGTAACCAAGAGGTATTTCCAGTTTTAGCAGAGGCCATGAACAAGTAGCAGGGGTCTCAGCCATTTAACCATTAGACCAAGTGGTAAATTCCTTCTAGTCTAACTTCCAGTGTGGCATCCAAACAAACATAAACGGGGTAGGGACGGCAGCAATTTCTCGTTTTTGTATGCTTTATGCCTGGAAAAAATAATTTGGGGGTGTGCTTATCGAAACTTAAACGTTCAGGTGTGCTAGTTTTTCTTTTTTTCATCCCGTATATTATCTTCGCCCTTCCTTTCTCTCCTTCCTAGTCGTAAGTCATATCCGGGGTCACAAAGTAGGCTCTCCCTCCTCCCCCACTACGGTGCTTGCCTTGCATTTTTGCGTCGGATTCCGCCCACCCACGCCACGAAGGCGCTCTCAGCAATTGGTTTCTTTTTATTTTTTCAATTCAAAACAAAATCTCTCACCACGGTGGGATTCGATCTTGGGTTCGTGCCAGATATTAGTCTTTGAAGCTGACCACTACTCTACCGGGGCGATACTACACGTGTATTACCGAAAAGTATTCATGTTGTCGTTACTATAAAGGGATGTAACATGCACCCGTTTCGCGTTCGGGTCGAGCGTTCTAGCCATACTATTACATAATATTATTACACAATATTATTACATAATATCAGGTAATACTCGTGATACTATTTTTTCTACTATTGATAAGCAGAAGACGCTCCATCAATATACGTGGAAGGGTCGTGAGCCGTCGGCAACGGCGTCCCAATTAGGGAAGACCAAAATCGGCGGCGTCGCATTAACCCTATCATGGCCAAAGAAGTGGAAGCGACCCCGGCAGGACGAAAGAGAAAAATAGAAGGAGCCAAAAAAGGAGTCACTCGCCTCGGGTTCGGCACCACTGCAACGCCAACTTCCTGGGTCACTCCATTAGACCTGCGATCCCATTTTTGATGTTCGCCCTTTCTTCGCTTGCTACTCATCAATAACATCAATAAGTAGTAAGTCACTGAGATCCGGAATAGGCTTTTCTTGCACCCCTCAACTACGCTTTGCGCCTTGGAATGCTTATCGAGACAAGAGTTCAGCACTTACTTTCCGCGTCGACTCGCGCCGAATCGTGCGTTCACACGCAAAAACACCGACCTTAGTGGAGTTATAGTTGGTATCATATCAAGAAGTAAAACCCCGAAAAAAACGAAACTTCGAAAAACAACCAGCAAGAATGTGAAAGAGCTTCTTATCACGAAGCCGAAATCCTACAGAGTGAGGATCGTACACCATGTATACAGACATATCCTATAGTTCGTGTCCATAAATATATATATATGTATATATTTGGAAAGGATGATATTCGAGTATTTTTTCCATCCCGTTTATCGTCTTTGCCCGTCTGTTCTTTGCCTCACATATATCGATGTAAATAAATAGGGGCCACCCAGCGCCGGGTGACATTGCACGCGCTTGTTCTCCCCACCACGGCGGCGCGGATGACTACCCCCTATCTTCCCGAGTCGACTCGCGTGGGATCCCGCCAACAAGTACCCCCCCCTACGAAGCCGCTTTTAGCAATCATTATGTTCGTCTGTATATTTTGTGCAAATACATTCGAATTTATTAAACTGTGGGAATCAAACTCCAGGACCAAATGTATACTGGTACCATGCTGGTACAGCAGTATGGGCTCGCCAACAAGAAACGAGAAAGGTGCAATGTTTTGTTGAGCGTGTACGTTTACAAAATAGGGTAACGTTCGACGCTGAGCACAAGCATCAGTTTCTCGAAATATCGATATTATGTCCTCACGCATCGTCTCTCGTCCCTGAACTCAACAGGGGACACTCTCGCCTTGAAAAAAAACGACTACTCGTACTCGTCAAGTAACTGCAAACGCGAACACTACGTACCTATCAGGGGACAATAAGGGTCTATCCCTGACATGAACAAAATACAAAATGTGGGAAACTCCGAACCAAGCGAATCGTGCCGTGCCTTCTAAAATTGTTATTGTACGAACCCCAATTGAATCGCCGTTTGTTTGGGTTTAGAATAACCTTTGCAATAGTAAGAGCGATGCTGGCTCTATATGACCAGAACGGGCCTGTGCCAATGAGGTGTGCAGCGAATCACCCCGCCGTGTCAACGGTTTCTGGGAAAAAACAGCAGGTTCGGGCGTAGAATTAATGAAAACAATGCATGTTTTCTTTCTTTGAAACGTGCAGTCAGTTTGAATATTGCTGGCCTTAATTTATGTAACGGGGGGGCATACAAATTGATCAAAATCATCAAAACAAAAGAAACTACGAGTACTCGTACTGCAAACATTACAATCAAGATATGACTTACCATCTTACCATATGAAATAAGA
>MEHQ01003214.1:0-30050 GCA_008828725.1 Saccharina japonica | reverse complement strand
AAACCTAATCAAGTATTTTCAATCAGTGTGGATTCATTAAAATGGTTTCCTCCCCCTTCTGCACCAGTTGGGAAAATAAAAAATATGCTCGGGTGGAGCGTACGGAAGAAATATGTTGGAAAAAACATGAGTTGTGTGCGGCGCATATCGAACACCAGCAGTACGAGTACGCAACCTATTTGTATATATCTGCGCTACACCAAAAGAGCACTCCTCCTTGTTGGCGCGCTGGGAGAGAGACCCAAATATATTCCGAGAAATGACGTAACAAGCAGAAATATCATATATATATGCGATGAGGCCAAACGCCAATCGAACTTGGTTTGAATACAAGTGTGCCAGGTAAAATACATCGGTAATCGCAGTCACGTAGTTATACTATATAGTACGTATGGTCCGTGCAGTACAGTTTGTCCAATCTGTTTTCGGCTAATAACTTTTGAAATACGACGAGTTGCAAGAAACGCCGAACACAGTCGTAATCGCCAGGGCTGAGCGAACAAATATTGTTTTTTCAGTTTTTTTTTTCGGCCACTCTAAAATCAAGTAAGTTCCAGGTTGTCGAGTGCATAATCATAGCCAAATCAACTTTTTTTTACAAAACAGTGAATATTTCGAGAAATATCGTTGCGATGGGAAAAAAAAAAATCAGATGACCTGTAACTCGATGAAAGGAATCGTTTGGCGACCTCRATTTCCACATCTGTTGGATGGAAACCTTGTAAGATTGAAATATAAATGAGGTTCCGGGTTCAGTTTTTGTCTTGTTTCTTCTCGAGTTTTCGTTTTCTATAAAATCGGAAGGTCAGATCACCTGCACAACGCTGAGAGCTAATGAAATCCGTTGTCTAAATAGTCCAGTCATAATTACACTCTTCGTATTATTGAAATAAAAATATATAAATATATTTTTGTTTTTTTAGAAGTAAAGATGCAGAGAATGTTCGTTTTTTTTTTTCTTCCAGAAACACCTGCGCGGAAGAGTAAGCGTTATAGAGGTACTTTTGAAAATTAGATCGGTGATGTATACCCGGAGAAACATGTACCTCGTACGTAGGTGGTGTGGAAAATATTAGAAAAAAAAAGCTGCACGGACTATATAATACAAATACGTCAGCTATGAGTATTCCGGACGCAACATAACAGCAACAGACATAAGTTCAAACCGGGGTATAATCATAAAGCGCAATAGAGAGGATGGATGGGAGCGAACCACAATTTCTCTTGGTGGCTGTCCGAACATGTCGTACAAAGGAGCTACAAGTATTCAGAACTGAGATTGCGCTATTCGTATATTATAGTGTTAATCGTGAAATGTTGTTATTAGACGTCTGATTGAAAATTCAATACTACGAATGGGTTACGACAGGTTCCTCTTTATCTTTATACATATATGACGCGTGCTACGGTAAAGGTAGCACTTTTTGGCTGAATCGTTTTCTGAACGATCGGGCTCCTTAACCCAAATTCGTCGGACTTTCATTTTTGTGACAAATAATGTTTCAGAGTATACGTCGATCATAGGATTTTTCATCCGGCAGCACTTTTATTTTCCTCCAAAACCATTTTTTCGGTGAGGTATGACGCTCGTTAAATGAGGAGCTCAGAAGAAACATGGTGCAACTCTATCGTAGCATGCGTAATTATATTGTATGAAGTACTGTATATGATTAGAACAAGCCCTGCACATTGTCATATATATATATATTATGCTTGAAGGCATCTGGATTCCCAGCATGTGTACGCCGTGGCTATCGTACATAGCATTGTATTTCCTACTCGGTTTACTGCATTACATTGCGGTATCTCTGTCTCGTGGTGTTGTGATCTCATAACGGTTGCATCTCTCTAGAATGAATAATCTTAATCCGTTGTGCTCGATGTCGACGGGCAGAAAAAACGGTTTAACGTGAAGAACATACTACTACAAAATACACGACATACATATACCGCGCCAGATATGCGCACGCTCTGACCGGAAGTCCAAGCTGGTTTCGTCGAACAATACACATATATATATACGAGTATATCATTCAGGAGAAGCGGTAATCTTGTTATACGTATTCCAATGGCGATGGTGAAGACTTGGAGTTGTCGACACAAACACACCAGGTTGTTGATAATGTGGTGAACGGACGTGATTTCTAGGAAAATTACTGTAGCACACGTTTTAACAGTCTTCGCCTGCTTTCTTCCGTAGTCTCGATATTTACTACTACACTACTGTTGGTGTACACATTTTGATCACACGAGCACTAACTACATTTTACGTCACGAAGATTTGGATAATTCATGATCCATGCGAGAGTAAGAAAAATGTCATTACGGCTCTTTCTTATCTTTCCTGCTTTCTGTTTTCGATGAAACTAAAGAGACGGCACATTTCTTAACTTTGTTTTTCTTGCTCGGGCGCCCATGCGCCCAGACCATCCTATGTTTAAAATATAAATTACACGAAAATCCGAACCTGGTTCCTAAAATATAGAAACGCATGTTCAACATAATCGAATGCAATACTGCTGTACAGCAGTAGGATATATACAGCTGTGTTTAGTTTTTTAATTTTTCTAATATTATGCGTACGGAGAATAATATACTCGTAAATAAAATCAGAAGTTGATACCCCCGTCAATGCGGTTCGGCATTGACACTAAACTGCAAGTATCCCACATAACTCTGCTGTACCGAGTGGGCCGAGCAATCATCCTTTTGACGATTGAACCTTGGAACCTATTGTGTGGGCTCAGGCCTGAGAGTATACTCGCTATACTCGCAGCCACGATATATATGTGTGTGCGCGACCGTCCTATCACGCACTGAATGTGGCAAACCTGAGGATCAATCAATGATCAAACTTCCTGAGGATCAATCAATGATCAAACTTACAACGGATGTGTACGTAGTCTACAAAAACATAAAATTAATTGAATGATGCACACTATTAAATAGTTTTCTCCGAACTTTTCATTTCCAAATGCCGAATCACAAACGGGGCGAGGTGTTAAAGTCTCCCAGAGCCCACTAGCGGCTCCACCCCGGGAAACGTCTAATAATATTGTCCATACTTTCAGACGTTTACGGCAGATGGCGAACACGGAGGGCGTCCTCCTGAGATCCGCGTGGTGTCCAGCCCACCCTTGTCACTCAACAACCGTCCCCGCCCTTCGGCCTGCTACACAACAAAAATCACTGTCTACTGCCACGCGACAGGAGGACATCGATCCATCTGCTACGTACATTGCTTGCTCTTCATTCGGCACAGGGTGAGAGGACACGAGGATCACATTGTTTGAGCAAGTAACTAAATAGCCGTTAGTAAAATTTGTATGTATAACCAGTGTAGCTTGGTACCTGAAGCGTCGATGTGAGGTTGAGAAGCATGCCATGTCATGCAAGTAAAGCCGTGGACAAGACACCTTGCGGCGGAGTGTCGTAGAATGCAGAGTATCGGCTGTACTGTAGCCGACGGGAGGTCATTCCATTCGAAACTTGCTGCGGCCATAGTCAACGAGCATAGGCGATAGTCAAAGAGTCAAGCCTCTGTGAGCTAGTAGTCCTCTTTGCACACGCACAAGGCTCTGTATCAGTCGTGCCGGTCTGCAAGTCCAGAGTTCGTGCAGCGAACGCTAACCTGATAAGCGTTTTTTCGCGGTCGCCCAAACCCGATTTAACATTGAGGGAATCGGGGTATATTATAAAATACGACGTTGACATTTTCACAGGGCGCACTGCTGTGTAGCGCTACATTGTAAGGCCTATCTTGGTTGCATGTGGGGCACACACTGGCTACGAATGAGGTTATCCATACCTCACCCAAACCTGGCTTCCACAAAATATGTATACTTACTGTGGGTGCTAACGACACGTATTGTGCAGCAGAAAAGGGATATATGCTGGTAGTTCCTAAGTTGAGAAGTATACGGATAGTCAGTAATAGTCCGTCACAAAAATTTCGACCAAAACGTGCTACCCATATGGTAGCAAGCGTCCACACCATGCCATAGTTTCATGAAGTTTTGCAAAATTATTGTTAGTAACCTGCATGTACCACGACATGGAGACAGGAAATCGAGGGAGTCAATGGACCTATACAGCATCTACAGTGTTTGTGTGCTCGCACCCTATAGCACTTACAGTGTCATATTATCACATCCTGTAGCGACCTCCCCACACTCTCATTCGCCAACGCTTACAAATATACCTCGCTGCGTATATGTGCATCCCGTTTTTTTTATCAGGAGATAATATCGGACAAACGCACCAGTAAAGGGCGACATCGACTCGCAGCATGAAGAGTATTGCGGGATCTGCAGGTGCCGTGGTCGTTATCGCCTTTGGGCTATTCCCCGAAGCAAGAGGGGAATTGCTGCGACAACAGCAGGCTGACCACGGCTTAACTGGAGGTGTGGGTGACACAGGGGAGACATCGACGAAGGCCCTCGACGGCAGTGTTTCGCGTCGTCTCCAAAACAGAGGACCCCCCCCGGTCGTCAACGACGATGCCCTCGATGTTAATGGCACGGTGAGTCCCTCCTGAAATTCGCTCCGTGTAGGGATGCTTCCTCATGCAAGGCAGGTACAAGGGCAGGTGGAGGGATGGCCGCTCATTGGAAACAATGACTGCTATGTTCTACAGCAGTATACGTTATGAAGCAATATTTGTAATGATATGTTGATCCAAATAATGTCACAAGCGGAGTACACGTCACGATGTCCAGGCTCGCGTTGATGAGGCTACAGTGGCGTTACGCGCGTCGCCCCCCCAAACACCTACCAGCGAAGAATATGGTAGAAACACAAAATGGTTGGAGTAAGTATTGCCGACCACAGCTCTCAGCTAAATGATGGTGTCATCATACAGATTATCAATCTATACGAAGTATTGGGCGGGACCTGGTTGAATCTCCAGTTGAGTTATACTCCGACTGATAGTGCGCATTGTGGCAGCCCTAAGACTCGTTTTGGCGCCTGCACACAATAAATGTTGCTATTGTGGGGCTACCAACCCTGACCTTTCGCCTTTCCGCTGTTATCGCACTATTTCCCATGTGGCCTCTAGCCCGCAGAAAGAGCTGCTAACGCGCTGACCCAGCGGATTGAATGGGCGGAGACCGAGTTCACGGCATCGGAAGGCACGCTTCACGAAACCAATGGAGACCTTTCCTCCGCCGCCACGTTCCACAAGTCGCTGCCACATGACAGCCTAGGACAGGTATAACCGATCGTCGAGAAACGATTATTGGCCGAGTTCGATGTGATCCCCTGTATTGTGTAGGTTGAGGAAATGAAGCATGCCACTTTGTCCTGTATAGGTGATCTCCATAGTTACCAGTAGATGACACAGTTTGGGCCCAAACGTGTTTGACTGGCGGTACCACCCAGCTGAAGCTCGTGCCTTGATCGTTTCGACCTAAACCGTGTTTCGACGTGTCTCGTTGTTTGAACCTAACATGTAGCATACAATACCAGCTTGCCCTTGTGTTGGCTTCCTTATGCGTGTTTTCGTGCTTTCTTGCCGCTTCCGATGATACCTGCTACGTTCCAGGTGGACAGCGAGGCATTTGGTGCCCTCACTGAGTGTATCGCTCAAGGAGATTTTGACACGTGCGAGCAGGTGCCGGCCGGAGACGATGACGGCTTCCTGGTCAACCCCCTCGGGGGTCTCGCCAATGACATGGCAGGGCCCGCCGGGTACGTTTTGTGTTCAGTAGCGTGCGCATCTTTTATAGGCACGAAGTACTTCTCCCATGTCCTTTCAAACTGAACGGGACGCCAGGAAGGTTGTCGCTGCCGTGTAGATCGGGGCACCCAACCCAGCATTACGATCTCGGACAATATGTACAGTACTCATAGAGGGCGTCCGCCGTTTATACTAAGTATTTATACAGGTGTATAATAAAGCACACATTTATGAGTAACAGCAACTATCGTGGGGGGCGAGCTCGGTCAAATACGCCCACAGGACTCGCAACACATGCATGTTTTGGTGTATCAGTGCATGTCTAAGGCACCAAGGCGATTCAGCATAGATATCGTACTGTGTATCGTTTATCTGAGGGGGTGACGTCGACGGGGTAGTCTATGCAAATATCCAATGCATTTATGTACTACATACTCTGAGAACAGTATGTGAATTATGTGTTCCAAAACGGCGTTGCTCCATCCTGACCTGCTAACATACCTCCCGACACCCGTACCTTCCCTCCCGTCTGCTGCTCCTCTTTCCCCGCTGTTGGGTTAATTTCGTGTATTCCTCCCTGTTCCTGGTTCGTTTGATTATGGCCCGTCTGCTTTTCTCTCGTTCGAATCGTGGATGCCACTTGCCTGGTTCGATCCCACCCGGCCGTCGTTCCCTTGGCACTGCTTTCATGGCTTTTCGCGGCCTGCGGACTCCCATCACAGGCACGCCTTAACCATCCCTAGCGCTTCAGCGCTCAACTCCGAGGACCTTGTAAGTTGTTTTCGGGAGTGGTGGTAGCCGCCGCGGTCGTTTCATAGACGCATAATGCAGTCACACTTGGCGATCCCTCCCCCTCGACAAAGGGAAAACTAGTATGTTACTCTCTTCCAATACGGCTGTCACCTTGAGGTAGACGTAAAGCTGTGGTGACGTTTGCGTTGCGTTGTCTTTCTCGCACAAAGGTGTTCCACATGCGTTGTGTTGGACGACCTCTAAGACTTTCCCGCGCCGGAACCAACGTACTGCAACCCTGGCACCTCAGGCTGCTCAAATGGCGGAACTGTACTGGATGGCCTTGACGAGGGACGTACCTTTCTCCCAGTACGGCGAAGACGAGGCAACTGTGGAGGCAGCAGGTATTACGCTTATATTCGCCTATCCGAGGCAAGCTTGTTGCAAAATATAAAGGCCCTACCTAGAGATCGACGCGCCCTGGCGTTCTTGTGACTAGAGTCCACTTACCTTGGAGGGACGTTTTGCCTCCGTTTCCTCGACGCTCATCGATGAAGTATCGCGCCAAACCAGGGGCAGTGCAATAAGTACTTGCTTGTGACCGAGCGGAGCCTCGAATGTAGGTCGAAGGTGCGTGTACAGTGTAGGTTTCACTACTGAAGACGATACACACATTTCATTATTACGCACATCAACACACGTGACCAAACCCACGCGGAAACCAGAGTATAGTATGCATTTGGCGTTCTTGTTGGCACTGACATATTCGTTGACAACAATGCTACAGTACAGTAGATACAATTTACACCGATAATCATACTACTACTGTGCTCATGATTCCCATTGCTCCGACGACATCGCACCTTGGGTTATCGACAGATAACTTGGCCACCATGCCGGGTTTCGCCGACATGAACATGGTCGCCGTCGGCTCGGATGGCAGAGCCGACCCGCAGACACAGCTGTTCCGTACTTCTGCCCTCGGTGTCGAGACCGGACCTTTTGTTTCCCAGGTACGGTGTGCCACCTCGTTCGGAGTGGTCGTGTCTTGTGGGCCTCCCTCCATGAGTTAGACGTCCCACTCACCTGCTTCAGCAATTCGAAGATCCGCGTTTTTGTCGGTATCCTCATTAGACTCGTATTCGCCGTTGTCCAGTGCTTGACGTAGATGATGTAGCCAGTACCAGATATGTATTTCCTCCTACGTGACGGTATCGTGCATGGTGTTCTGCGTGTTTGGGATATATTCTCATACATACATATGTCACGTTTGCCGTTTGTCTGGGGTGAATCGCTTTAAATTTCAGTACCGTTCAGGGTGCCGTGTAGCGCGTAAAAAGTGTACCCTACTGAGTTACACCTCCCCTCAAACGCTGTGGTCGATTGCCGCCGTTATGTGCTGAACCAGCTACTCGTGAAAGACTTCACAATTGACTCCATCACTGTGAAGGCTCAGCAGACGACGTTTGCAACCGGAGTAGACTACATGGCCGACTACGACGAATGGCTCTTCATACAGGTTAGCGAAACAATTCTAGTATGCATGCATATGTTGACCGCAAACGAACGATGCACTCAACGGTGACGATCAGAGAATATCTACATGCGTACTGAATCGTGGCATGTGACAGTAACATGTCAAGCAAGGAACACTCATAAGTGATCTAACCCAGCATTGTGTTGTTGTGTTCACCGTACGGTTACAACAGTCCCGTTGTGTAAGGCGTCACTTATGTTTTTGCTTGAGCTCTAAACAACGTGGAACGAGAGGCCAGTGTAACCCAATGTAACCGCATTGGGATATTCTGAAGATCGGCATGATACGCAGCCTTTGTTATAAGCTGGCACGACAAACCTGCACACGCCGAATGGCATCTCGATCGAAAGCCGAACATAGCGCTCAGGGGCTAACGAAGATAGGAATGGCCGACTTCGCCGATGAACCGCGTGGTTACGTCTGGGAATTGCTGCTGCTGCGTGTTCTGAGTTTTGGACTGGCTGTAACCTGAAACGCGTTTTTCGTTTCTGTTTAATTATTTCAGAACGGTGGCAAGCCTGCTTTGCCGGAGGAGCTAGACCCCGTGCCGCGGTACATCCGCAACTCCCGCGACCTTTCGAGAATGGCAGCAACCGACACCATCAACACGTGAGTACCTCCCTCACACTTCACTTCGCTACTACTGCACTCGAAGTCTTCAGGTGTAAACTCGTCGTGCCGCTTCAGGAGTCCCAGCAGAAACTCTTAACTACGTCAACGCCCGTTCTACGTGACATTACCTGTTCCCCTGCACCCAACCGCAGTTTGCCAAAATACGTGTGCTCTCGCCTGCAGTCGAGTACTACTTGAACGTTGAGAATACTTGCTTGTGTCGAAGTAGTATACTTCTTACCTTGCGACCAACATTCACGCTTGGCAGGGAGGCGTACCGGGCCGCCTTGATTCTCATCGAGGAAGGAGCTATCAGCCGTCCTGGCTTCAACGGCCCGTACGGGGAAAGCGGTCGTCAGGTCGGTTTCGTCAACTACGGCGTGTCCCACGTTATGAGGCTTGTCGGAACTGGCGAGCTGGCGCAGAGGTCCTCATGGTACCAGAAGTGGAACGTGCATATGTTCGCCCGCCCGGAGGTGAGGTTTCCCAACCCAGTCGAGAGTGGCTAAGAATATAGACTGGTGGTGGTGCTCGAGTTAAGAATCGATATCCCATTGCCAGCCAAACGCAGATGGCAAGGTTACCTGTGCCGTCTTCCGATCACGCGAGCTGCCCACTGCTTCCAGGATAGGAGTAAAGGCTTGTATCCGTCTGCCCGTGTGTAATGGATGATCTGGGCAAGAAAATACCAAGATGACTAGACCCGATGCATTGCATCACCAATACCCGTGTCCCCTCTCACCTAATATTGACGTATTTGTCGGATTGTTGGACGTGACAGGCCGTCGGCGGAACCATCCACAATGTCCTAAACGGCGACCTCGACGTAGAGTTCGCCGACTCGCTTCTCAACAACAGACTGTTGCTAAGGAGGGTGGCGGACCGGAACAGGGAGATCACCGGGCAGCGACGCAGGCGCCCGCGAACCTACCTTCTCCCTCAGGTGATTACGAATACCTACATGGCGCATGGTAAATCGAAGGAGCTTCTGCCGCACGGTGTGATTCACACAGCGGTTTGGAATCGGCAGGTTCGACCTGACTATGGTTGCCGCCGAGTAAATCGGTTATCTTTGTTCCAGCTGGCACTTCCAGCGCTTACGACGGCCTTCTGCTGGGTGTTTCGTTGTGGGAAAAATATGGAGCTACAACATGCGTTCGATCCACGTTGCAAAGCCAACACCGGATATAATTACCTGCACATTCTGGCCAAACCAACCAATGGTGTTGGAGTTCAATCGGACTCAACAATTGCCTCAAACGAACAAATTATTAGCAACAATGGCGCCAGCGTAACGTATAAAAATCGAAACCATGCTAGAGATTAACCTTCGATAAGATGGCAAGGGGTATCATAGACTAAGGTGTAACACGAATGCCCGTACGTCGATTGAGCAGGTCCCTTGACCGCCTGCTAGCACGGCTTCCTTTCGCTAATGTGTGCCGCCTTTTCTTACATTGGGTGCACTGTTCTGACAGAGCGTCAACGAGGGGTCGCCAACTCACCCATCGTACCCGTCTGGGCACGCCGTCCAGAACGGCGCTTTCTCAACAGTACTCAAGGTGAGTCACCACTGACACACACCGCAAGCGCTTTGATCTCACCATGTCTATACCTGGAATAAGTTTGTCGGGTCTAACATCGACAGCTTGAGCCACGTAACTGGGATTATAATTTGACATTATAGACGTTGGTATCCCGTAGCAATCTGTGATAAGGACTAAAGTGTGAGACATCCTTGGTTTGAGCCTTGCGCATGCGTTGCCCCTCAGTGATGAGATAGTATTTCCATAGACATAATTTGCGACGGAAACAACCCATATTATTCCGCCGGCGATTTGACCGCATCGGCCGCATTTGTAAATACCGTACACACTACCCTTTTGGGTGTACAAACCACTGCGTTCGACCACGGCCGGCGACTACGATATCAACACTAGCACCATGCGTTGATCGTGTACAGGGACGTAGTAAGCCCTATCGCGTGTACCCGACATTGCTGTTTCCAAGCTGTTCAGAAAACAGCGGATCAGTACTTCCTACTGTAGAACGACTTGGAAATTAAGTGACAGGCGTGATTGCGGGCGGGGTTCGCGTTATTTCGAAATCCTTGTTTAGCCGGGATATTACTGCTTCGTCGATGCATCTGAAACAATCGGGAAGGACAACACTCGTTTTGGAGTCTCGATACCACCCTTGTGGGGTGTACCCACGCCTTCTATCGAAAGGTAATTGCAGCCCGGGAAACTCACACCGACTTGCCTTCACCGTCCAGCCGGGCGGCGACCCTGCTGTGCACCATGGCGCGAAAAAATACAGCTGCTCGGCCCACCGCCGCCATGAGGAAATCGACCGTCGCTGCCCCTCTCCCGATTGTCACCCGTATACCGCAGGCTCTTGTCGGGCTGGAGAGGGGGTCCGAGTGCTTCAATGACCCAGTGTTCCCCGACGATGAAGGGTTGACACTTCTGCCCTACACCGGCGACGAGTGCCTGACGTACGAGGGAGAAATCAACAAAATGGCCACCAACGTCGCGTTCGGCAGGTACACGAAGAGTTGTCGAGTCGAGCTTAAGCCGCACTGATATTATCCTTCCGCATTGCTACGGTTTTCCCACGTCTCGCTCGTCGATGTCCAATATTTCGTGCGTGGGATAGTGCGTCATGCATCGAAGTAATCGCAAAGTGCGTTGTGTTTGTTTGTCGTTTTTACTTTGCTGTGATATGCAGGAATATGATTGGTATTCACTGGAGGATGGACGGCCAGGAAGGATTGAACCTCGGCGAGATGGTCGGCGTGCGGATTCTGCAGCAGGTGAGAGAGCACACGCGCAGACGACATCTACGTACGACGAATAGGACACGTTGTACCCCTCTTTTTGTCATACGATATATACGGATGCTGTCGTACTTCTGTAAATGGCTGGTGTTGATGCACGCTGGTCCTGTTGTACTGCGGCATCGACTCTGTTGTTGGCCATCCTGTGCATACATTTGTTTGTTTTTTTTGTCCATCCCATTTATTATCTTCGCACTTCCGTCTTTCTCCCTCCCTAGTCGTAACTCAGATCCGGGGTCACAAAGTAGGCTCCTCTCCCTCCTTCCCCACTACGGTTCTTGCTTTGCGTTTTTATCGCGAGAAGATTTCAGCACTTTCTTCCCTCGTCAAGTCTCGTCGAATTTTGCTTACCCACGCTATAATATGCGCTCTCGACAGTCGGTGTCGTTTGAGAATAAAAACTTCCATAAGGAGAATCGAACCCTCGACATCCGGCCCAAAAGGCTTCGTGGCTACCAGTTAGACCACCGGGGCGACCGGCTTCGTTGGATTGGGTTAATTGTCATTCCGATATGATATTATATACTTCGAGCGCAAATAAAATTGAAACGTTTAAAACTGTGTATACAAGCTGGTGCGCACCTCTTTATACCCATACATCAGACAGGCGCGAAGGTCACAGGAAGACGTGCGAGATCTTCTTCGATCGTTCTAACAAGCGTAAAATAGTCGACGTCGATGAAGTGGGCCTACGCTGTACATTGTTATCTTGCATCACGATGCAGCTCTCTTGCACGAAGTGTGCTACTCCACACAAACTCGTAGGTACAATTGTTTTAAGATTCGGTCGGAATCTTAGCTATAATATGATGGGAATATGCTGATTCGTCTGCTTCGAATTCTTCCTGTATACCTTGGCAGGAGGCCGTGGCATTCCCTGAGAACGAGCCCTACGAGTTCCGCCTGATGTCAGGCCAGACGATCAGGCTCGAAACCGACGGGTCGTTCTTCATCGACAACAGGAGGTGCAGCGGGGACGCGTTCATGGGGGCTGACCTGTGTTAACATGTCCAACTGGTGCCAATGTTGGCGATACCACCCACAAAGACGGTGTCAATCGTCGCTTGTTGCCTCGATGTGCCAAGGGCATACACGGAACTCCCACTGGTTTCAGGGGTAACTTTGTCCGGCGTAGGCCGTTGGTCTGCCTTCATCATATGTTGAAGTGTTGTGTTTGACCTCCGATTCGACACATTGGATGTGGGGAGGTTAACCGTCAAGTACTTGTAATCTTGTCGGAACGGTGATATATTTTATAAAGCCTATGTGTATAGCTAGTTCTTGATAAAACCGACGCGTGAATCAGTCACAAGACTTCTTTACCACCCTACTCCTGCATCACGCGCTTGAGCTATTTGTCCAAGCAATTGCCATAATATGATTTGCTCAAGGCGAATCTAGGTCCACCTATATGAATAACATATATTTGGCGTGGACGGTGGCGGTTGGGGCATCGGGAGCATGTGCTATATACATTGGTTTGTACCTGTCATTGTTGGTTTTTGTTGAAGTGGTTTAACAAAGCTTGAAGTACATGCACGAATGGTTGAGGCTAGGGGGCTGCCGTCTTTTGTATACTGCCACGCTTGCATGGAGCGACCCCCAAACATCGTAAACGACACCATTCGAACCCAAGCAGCTCGCCAAACCGCCATGGTTGTTCTAAAGGGGTGCTTTGGTTTGGGTTTGTCTGGCCCGCCTGCCCGCCCGCACGGATGGCGTTCACGTGCCTCGCTTGCGACTGGAAGGCATTGATGTCTTCTACTGTTGTCCGATGGATGTCCAAGTACACTGTTTGTGTTTATTGTTGTATGGGTAATGGTATGGTACCTGTAGCAGTATCTACCACCGTCTTGTCTGGTGATGCCGTCAAAATCAAAATGTTTCCTGTGTTCGTAAGTATTGGGAACATTAATACTTGTCTATGTGTACCAGTGACTGCGTGTTTCGTCTTGGGTGCAACGGGTTGGAGTGTATATTTGTTCAGTGATGTATACCTGCATCGCACAGTCAGCCCTGAACAAATGAAGTAAGCAAGCCGCAGAACAGCTCGATCCATCGCCGTCTGCCACGGATAGTTGACGGTTGCCTGTATGTGAGGGGTTCGACATGGTCCCTGTCGAGGAGTGTACATCAGTCGTTCATGGCGTGCGTCTTTAGGACCTCACGGGATTTATTTGTCAAGTATAATTGATCCTTCTAGTAGACATACCGTGTCGTTCATTGGTGCCCTGAATTAAACTTGTGATCCAGACGCACAATCGTCCACAACGGCTATTTTGATGTGATCCAGTGGTCGGGGTGTACCTGACCCGCCCACCCGCTCCGGAAACATGGCATCTTCAACGCTGGCTTTGGGCTGGAAAGCATGATCCTCTTGAATCGAGGAGGATGGCCAAGTTCACTGGTGTTTGACGTTTGGCTGCATTCACCGTAGTTCAGAATGCTCACCACGGTATTGTGTGGTATTGCTGTCCATTTCAAACGTTTCTTTGTGTTGGGAATCATTGGGAGCATGTACTCTTGTGCCTGTACAGTAGTGATTGCATGCTCCATCTTGCGCGAAAAGGGGGTGGTAACCTGTATCTGCTGAGTAGCTTATACACGATACAGTCAGATGTAAATTGTGTCAGTATTCAGGTCGCAGAAAGCAACGTCGGCCTCCCGTCTGCCATGGAGTTTGAACGGTTTATTGTACGTAATCGCATATCCGTTGTTCTTCTGGACACAAGTAGCGCTGTTCATGGTGCGCGACGTTATAACCTCATGGAGTTGTAGTGTATAGTGGGGCACCCAAGAATACACACTATTGTATACGTATGCATCATGTCGGGTTTCGATCAAATCGACTGCGAATAATTTGAGTGCAATCGTGGAGGTTTGGCGTGGTTCATACACCACACGCCGGTAGAGTTATGTGCAAGTGTCAGCACCGCATGTGATTGGTTGTGTAGTGTCTGCAAAGTGACGTGGGGGCGAGCAATTTCAATTGTACACGAGTTATATGGTTTAAATCACGTTTTCTCGGACATTGTTTCAAACATGATTGACAAAATCGACATGGAAACTGGACCAGGAAAGGATATCGATAGTTTGCCTCAGTGACATGCCTCAGAGTTTAGACACTGTGTCAAGCCCCCGGCAGCAACTGGGTTAACACAGTCGAAATCACCGTACTACCCCGTACTACCAGGCACAACGTTGCCGTCAGTTCCTTTTTGCCAACCAAACGCCAAGCCCTACCCCCGTGCAAACCCAAGTTTCTTCGGTTATTTCCGATTGTAAAACACTTGATACAATGCCCTTGGTGGCTGAAAAGTACCAATTTTCTTATTTATTTGGTGTGCAACAGCATCGGGTGCTTGCTACGATAGAGGCGCATTATGTCTCTTCGGAGGGTGGTCACATATTTCTTGAGGAGTTGGATTCCTCACCCAAAAAACTCATTAAGGGAGGAAAATAAAAGTGCTACCCGATGAACAGTCCCATGGCCTGAGTAACACATCGAAGAATATTGCAACACCAGAATCAATGTCCGTCGATTTTGGGTTAAAGAGCGCCGTCGCCCAGAACTGTTGCAGCCAAAAGGTGCTGCCTCTATCGTAGCACGCGTCATCGATTCAAGAAGGTATTGGTCGCCTTAAGCCCGCAGTCGCCTTATTTCGCGACCAGACACTGGTTCCGATCTTCTTCAGTTATTGGAGGAGGGTATGGGCGTATGTATGCAATGTATGGGCCCACGACTACGAGAAGTGACGTTTTCGACATTGAAACTCAACTAGTGCGTCGAGAACAGGCCTCGTTTTGGTGGTCCAGGTAAGCCAAACCGATATATATATATCTATATATCACGTGGATCATGTCGTATTCCTATCAATTTTATTTTATACAAGTGTGTTGCGGTCCGACAATCTAGTGTTAACGTTCCAGTCCGATATTTATCGAGTACCCTCTAGTTTCACAGTACGTACTCGTAGTTTCTCGTGTTTCGCTCTGAACGAATGACGGATAAGTTCGTTGTAATAATATGCCCTACTTGTGATAGTTCTTTCCCCGGATACTATTAATAAATTTACAGAAGTAGAATAGGCACAATACTAACGCGCGGGCTTGAAATCAGGCCTGTTCACAACAAAATCAACAGGTTTTCAAATTCCTCGCGCATTTATGTCAAGAACTCTAAGGCTTCACTGCTATTGCTATAACGATCCTACGGTACAGTACTGCCGCTCAGCAATGGATGGGTGAGGTCCTGAGAGGGAGATTGTTTGTGAATAATATCCATTGATTGCCTCTGCTTTGCTGTGAATGTGTACATTGTGCGTACACCCCAGACACAAATAATACAACTATCTTCAGTAGTAACAGGATAAAGTACGCGGGGGGATTTGTACCAACATTTTAACATATGTATACCTTCGACGAGACAGGAGATTGTGGGCGTATATGGCCACGAATATTTAAGATAAACAACATTCAGAATGTAGCACTGATTCTGTGTGCGCCGGGGTGAGGCCTCTTGATTTTGGTGGTTCAGGCTTGAAATACGACACTTATATCTCTCACGCTGGTCATGTAACGTCATCTTCGTGACTTATACCAAAATAAGGCAATATTTGTTGTTATTACGTTGTGAGGCGCAAGAAGGTTACAGGGCGTATGCATACACGAAGTTCACTTCTGAAACCACGTCCGTCCACAGTAGTATTATCAAATATTATAAATAGTTGTCGTACCAACAACTACAAAAGTCCTCACCATTGCTATAACGGTACTACTACTGCAGTGCTGATGCCCATAGCATATCATACGTGTAGTGGTGAAGTGTAGATATACTCGTAGAGAAAAGCTTTGTTCCTTACCTCTGGTGCATTTTCTATTCTTGTTGAATTATTGTTTTCCACCTGAAGATGGCGCAAGCTGTACGTTGCTTGTGGTACTGTTAGGTATACTATGTGGTCAAAATTTGATATGTTTTAAAATCGTGTTTTCGACCCAGGTTGTAGTTTATCGTTGAGCATTTAATTACCGTATGCATCTATTTGTGATTGTTGTCTCCATACGTCATGTTTTCCTGGAATTCGTTCTCTCTCCTATGTATGTGGAAATTCAACATAATTTATATATATAGAATATCACACATGGGTTGCAACGATAACTTTCGACGGAGTACTCGATCTCACAGCTGACGTTTTTTATTTTCTATTTTCATGACAAGACAGTAGATCGTCAACAAGATATTTTGTTAGCAACAACACATCGCATATACCTTATACTGGCACCTGCTACGTACCAGTATACCATACCATGCGCCACACATGGCGCCCTTGTCGTCCGTGTAGGAGTAAACAGTCTTATCATTGCAGTACTACTGTTAATATCTAGTTTCATACCACGCGTTAGGTGCGACCTTAGACTGTTCTTGAAATCTTGGAGATGTCGAGCAGGAAGAAAGTGTATCGTGCACTACTTAGGGGCCTCACGCTATATGTGGTTCGATATGAAGGTCGAAGCTCCACAGATCGCCGGCACTCCCCCTAGGCACAATGTGGGCTCAAAAACATACATCGATGTGGAGAGACATGAACAATGTAGCACACCATCGAGAGGTGGTCGACACCTTGTGGGCTTTTTGCGACATTGCGCAATGTCTCGACGTCTCCACATATGTATGAATTTACTCCCACATTGTGCGGGGGGGGGGGGCGGGCGGTCCGGCGGCCATTTGTGTCCGCTATAAATTATTGGTGTTACTGCACAGCGTTGACAAGCTCACCTGGCTATTTCCGTACCTTTCTAAGCGGTGGTGCTTCCAATCAACCCAAAAAAACCTCTACAATGTTCCAAGCCAAGTCCACCACACGCGTAGTGCGCTATTTCCGTTCTGCCGCAAGTTCCGCCAAACGTTCCGGTAGATCGCCTAACATTTCAAATCCGAAAAAACCTTCCCTGCCTGCATGTTATTACTGTTATGAACACATTCTAGACATCCTATATAGTAAATTTGTAATACGATCCTGTCTACTCTGGCCTGTCACCACTACAGGCAATAACGAGATTTGTACCAGATATCTTGGAGTCCACTTATTAATTAAGCGACCGGGCTATTTTATTGGCACAAAAACTTGAAAATATTGATATGTTAACTCGATGTTAATATTAATACTATTTCGTACGCATAATATTTCCAAGGGGAGCACAGCGAGTCGGGGAATATGAGTTTTGTACGTACGGAAGAATTGGCCAATCGAATGTTGAATGTAGGTCCTGAAGTGGTCCATACGTGCATTGGACGAAATGTGACCACGTACACCATACGCAGTACCGAAGGGAACACCTCCATAAAATAGTCCGGGGTTGCGCTGACGAGCAGACATCAAGCAAAGGGCTTCCAAGCCGTCAAGCCAACAGTGTGGGGAGATGTTCCTGACGCGATAAGTTGGGGCAGTATGCGTCGTGGGCCCCAAACGTTTGCGCATCAGGTTCGAGTGATACACCTGACGCGATAGTTTGGGGCAGTAAGAATGTTTCCTGAAATAATAAAACCCTTGTTGTGGGCAATGGCACTGGCTGTACCGGTGGACGTTGCGCAAGGTGGCCATCTCACGGAGGAGTTGGAAGTTGGAATGCGGATGTCACCAGAGGTCTTAGGTATCGAGTGGTGCGATTGTATGACACGATGTGTGTCAAGAGTGTTTTAAACGAGTGATACGCCTTCGGCAGAAGCAAGGGCCAGGGTGCCCGCGTAGTTTCTGGGCCGAAGCGGTGATTGGCGACGTGTGCTCGGATTGGCGAGCTGGTATATTCGGCAGAGGTGCGGACCAAGGTGTCCGCACACTGAACCGAATCAACCATTAAGGGCGCGTACACCGTAGTATGAACTCATGTACTCGGCAGAAGCACAGACCAAGGTGTCTGCGTTGTTCCGCTGGAAGTATAAGCAAGAGGGGGCATGCGCTGTTTAAGAAGCGTGGTTGGCAGAGGCACGAATCATCCTGTTTTTCAAGAGTGGCGTGTTCTCGACAGAGGCAAGGGCCAAGAGGCCCGCGTAGTTTCTGTAACAAATCGGTGATTGAGGATGTGGGCCGCTCGGTGAGCTAGTATTTTTAGCGGAGGCACGGGCCAAGGTACCCGTGTAGTTCCGTTCGGAATCGATTGTTAATGATGCATACATTGATGTGTGAACTCATAGTGTCGGCAGGAGACACAGGTCTAGGTAACGGCGTCGTTCTGTGTCGAAATATGGGTGGAGGGGCGTGTTTCGTGGTGAAAACGCGGGCCTAGGTTCTTGGTTGTTTGGCGGCGAACGTATGGGCCAGGAAGCGAGCGTCGTTCCGTGACATGGTATCTTCGGCAGAGTCATGACTCTCGTACGTTTAGTCAAGAGTGGTATTATCGGCAGAGACAAGGGCGAGGTTCCTGCATCGAATCAGCGATTGAACCTGTGCTCCGAAGAGTGAGACGGTGTCTTCGCTTGGACCAGTTGTCTGAGCTGGCATATTTGGCCGAGGCACGAATCAAGGAATGTTCGTTAAGAGTGTTAATGTATTATAAACAGTCGAAGTGTATGCCCGTCGCGTGAACGGTTAACAGTGGTTTCGGCAGATGCGCAAGTTAAGATACCAGTTTCGTTTTGTGCCAAATTGCCATGAAGCGTGCGCCGTTTTACTGAACTCGTATACCGAATCAAGGTGCTTTTGTCAAGAGTGGTGTATCGTGGGCAGAGGCAAAGGCACCCGCGTAGTTTCTGTACCAATGCGATGTTTGATGACGGGTGCTCCGTCCGGTGGGTTCGTATCTTCGGCAGAAGTAGGGGCCACGGTGTCCACGTTGTCGCGTGCCGAATCGATCATTTAAGGGCGCGTACAATGCAGTTGAGTGAGGTAATTTTTCGCTAGAGGCACGACTCAAGGTGCCAGCGTCATTTTGTACTTACGGTA
Source organism: Saccharina japonica (assembly GCA_008828725.1). Taxonomy (NCBI): domain Eukaryota; class Phaeophyceae; order Laminariales; family Laminariaceae; genus Saccharina; species Saccharina japonica. The sequence continues at coordinate 10,710 of MEHQ01003214.1, read as the reverse complement.
TAAGGGAGGACGCGCATGAACTCATGGGAGTCGTAGGGTCTCGTATTTTACGATGGATTGGGCATGCGTGACTTCGATTACCGATGGCCTTTCAAAGGGAGGGACATCCCAAGTGTGTATGTATGCTTTGGTGCTCTCTTGTACTATCGCTGGGTCAACCGTGAATCCGGCCGCAGTTTTGGTACCAATATGACAGGCATGGAAAGTATGTATTTCATGGTAAGAGCTGCTCGAGGGCGTGCAGTTTGTGTCGACTGGATTGTCGGGCAGTAAGTGTTCCCGTGTTACCAAGCATACACGAGATTTATGGTTCGAGGCGTTTTTGTGACTTGCACTGGGTGCGTTTTTTTTTCTTTCATTACGCGGGCGGCAGAGATGCTGGCCGAACCGCGTACACGTTTACACGAGATTTATTATTTAAGGCGGGGGGACGTGTCCTTTTTTTTCCGGGGAGAAAGACAGTTGGAAGGGGGGCAGTGGTCGACGGCGAATCGAGTCGAAGTGCGGTTTCGAGGGTCCAAAGGCGACCAGTTGCGCAAGGGCGCAATACTAACTCGAGCCAGAAAAGGTCCGCCACGATCAGTAGGCGCTGGGGGGGGCGCCGTTGATTTATTGGTTGAGTTATTGTCGTGTTACCTTCTCCTTCCCCCGTCGGCACCGTTAGTGGCGTTTGGTTGTGGCAATGGCGTGTGGTCGATGTGGACGCAAGCGCAGGCCACGAAGGCGCTGCGACAGGTGGTGTCAGTGGCGGGGGTGAAGGCAGAGGAGTATGCGTTACACTCCCTGAGGATTGGGGGCGCCACGCACCTGTCGGCAGGGGGCGCTGATCCCGAGGTGTTGAAGCGCGAGGGCCGATGGGCGTCGGGGGCGTAGGAGGGGTACGTACGAAATCAGGGGAGAGATGCGCAGTGGGTGTCCGGCGTGATGGCAGATAGAAGTGAAGGTTGCCAGAAGCAGCCGGGGCAAGGGACCAAATGGGGTGAAGTATGAACGTTACCGAAGGTTGAGGGGGGGTCAGAGAGGAAATAAGAGCATACGTACACCAAGTCAACTACCGTAGTGAGTGGGAGGCCGGCGAATATGGAGTTTTACGCCGGGTGGAGTGGCAGCTGACTTGCGTGTGTACGGATGCTGGAACGGGGCTGTTTGGAGGTCAGCCCCGGGGTTTCCCTGCCCCCCCCTCTTCGAGCGAGGGGTGGCGCATAACTAATTGACACAATTCGAAAGCAAAGTACAAAGCATAATATTTCCGTGGGGAGCACAGCGAGGCGAGGGAATATGAGTTTTGTACGTACGAAAGAATTGGCCAATCATATATGCTGAATGTAGGTCCTGTAGTGGTCCATACGTACATGGGGCGAATTGACTGCGTACTGCAGCAGTGCCGAAGGAACACCTCCCTGAGAGAATCGGGGGTTGCGCTGACGAGCAGACATCAAGCAAAGGGCTTCCAAGCCGTCAAGCCAACAGTGTGGGGAGGTGTTCAGGAGAGTGTCCTTTTTTTCCCACCTACCCGCCCGTGCTTTTGAGGGAGTCAGTGGGGAGGGGGAAGGGATAGTAGCAGCAATTCGTAACTTTGCATGATTCGGGTGCATCTAACGGAAGTGTTTTGTTGCTGTGGGCGTGTCACGGGATCTGCAATATGGAGCAGACGTGGGGTCGCGGACTGTGCGAAAGATAGGTCGACCGGTGCATGATGTCGCATGAGCGTGGTCGAAGGGGGTGTTACAAGATACGATTAGTACGACGGAAGGCCGAGTGTGGTGCCGGGGGTCGTGCGCGGACATCGAGGCTACGATTAGTACGACTAAAGGCCGAGTGTGGGGCCGGGGGTCGTGCGCGGACATCGAGGGTGCGATTAGTACGACGGAAGGCCGAGTGTGGTGCCGGGGGTCGTGCGCGGACATCGTACAGGAGAAGGGTAACACGGGCTCGAACGGGCACAGTCCAAAAATTAGTAGGGTCAGGGAGCATCCAATAACGGAAGGGGTATGGTTACGTCAGTTGGCGAGTGTCATGCGGGTATGATAAAATTACGGTTGAATGTGGTTGGTTGGGGAGCGTGCCTGCGAATGGGATGCAGGAGGTTGAGACCGGGCATGACTGGTGCGGTGTGTGACGTATATTATCCCCTTGAGTGAGTGTGGCAAGTGGAATGATCTTCCGGGGGGTTGTAGCCGGCGAATTTATTGAAGACTAATCGCCGGATGGGAGGCCGGCGAATATGGAGTTGTACGCCGGGTGGAGTGGTAGCTGACTTGCGTGTGTACGGATGCTGGAACGTGGCTGTTTGGAGGTCAGCCCCAGGGTTTTCCCTGGCCCCCCCTCTTCGAGCGAGGGGTAGCAAATCATTAATTGACACAATTCGAAAGCAAAGCACAAACTGTGTGTTTCCCATACGATCAACCAATGTGTTCCAACGCTCCGCCGACGGGCATGCGATCAACATTCTCGGGTATATGGCAAGAAAAATGGTAATAATAACAATAAATTCTGGTGTATTAGCAACATTAGTGCCAGCTACGTAGCAAAGGTGCATGGGTGCATGGCACACCACAAAGCGCATGGTATCGCAGGTGTCAACTTTGTACATAGCAAGAAGAGTCCACGACCACACCTACCTGTGTATATAACCTGTATCAGGCATTATGTATGTACTATGATCTGAATACCTGTGTATCACATATCGTGTGCTTCGTAGGTGGAAACTAACTACAGTAGTCTCTTGATTCCGTATGAATGAATTCAAAAATGGCGCTGTCTCGCAGGCTTTTTTGGTGGGTGTGCCAAAAACGAGGGCCGAGTGTCGCAGCATTAAACTAAACTGTTTCCACAGAGAAAAAATAAATGAATCGTAAAGGGTTGCAAAATAAGTTGTGCGCGTAGGTATACTGCTTATCCACTGTCGGACGGGTTGCGTCAACATTGGTAAGATCGTAATGTAGTTTTAACGGGTCCCACCTTGTTAGGGACAAACTACTTGGAATTGGTGTAGGATATGTTTTGCACTCCCGTTTGTTGGGACAAACTACTTGGAATTTGTGTTGGATAAGTTTGCTAGTTTTAAAAGGGTTTAACCCCGCGACATGCTAGATACCTTTGCATGGAAAGTATTAGTATTAATAGTAGTACAACACAAACACCAATCGCGTTGTTTGAACTCAACATAGGGGGTTAGGGTCGGCTGTATTGTGTCATTCACAACGTTTTTGGTGGTATGAATCCTGCGGGGTGTTTTACACAAATGTTTGCGTGACAATTACAGTACTTCTCATTCGTCTTGTTCTATATGCCAGGTTGCTTCTTTAGGACCCGGAGTAGTCCGGAGGCATGACGACTACTACTACTGGTCAGGTTGCTAGGGTTTGAATGCAAGGGTCTGGCAGGGTGGCGATTAATTTGCGCCTTTCACATCGCAATATCTTTATTTGTGGTTGGCCAGGTTTATATATTATACATACTGGAAGTTGGCGACATTGTTGTGATACTGGTCGTGTGATTGCTTGGCGCACACGGCGGGAAATCATCATGACCGTGCCCCCCCCCCTCTTCAGCCCGATTCCCCTTCTCCTGGTCACCCTCTCTTGCTAGCGCCCGCCACACGTCTTGGTCATGCACCAGCCAGCTACAACCTCAAACCCCAGCACAACAAAACTCAAGCTGCCATCACGTTAAACGTTTTACAACATTGACTTGGTGCCATCTCGATTGAGAACAAGTACGACGACGACAATGTTCCTTCGCCAATCCGTCAAGATCTTCGGAGGACTTAGTTAGGTATCGTTTTGACGCTTTGGGCTGCATGGCAGCCATGACTAGCGATATATCACATGCTGGGGTGGATTTCCGTGGCGTGTTTATCCTGAAACAAGAGGGACAAACACAACGGAAGCAATGGCGTTCGAAGGTCTCATTGGGATTTGTCATGTACATATATCGCCCTCTCCCTGTTGTCGATAAAATAAGCTTGTATGTTCAACGAGGGGGTGCGTTCTTCAATAATAATGAGCCTGGTTGTTTTTCCTGGCCTGACGGATATACAAAGTGTATCACTTGGTTGTGGGGAAGACGCAGTTCTAGACGGAAATGTAAGGACCGTTGCTTTTTACGTGTGATCATTCGAAGGTAGGTGCTTATATTCCCTTCCAGAGTGATACGGGTTTTCGACACAATCCCAGCTCCAACACCTACGAGCACGTGCGCCATTTAAATTTCCAACGCCTCCATATCAAATATGCCGATATGGACGCAAATATAAGGATTGTTGTCGTATTAATATGAAATATTAGCGGTCCGTATTTTTCGTCCGTAGGGGGGGGTATTATTTTCCGATACCACGTACATTTAATTCCCACCTTCTCCTTATTATTAATATTATATTTATTGTATTTTCCATCCGACAATGTGCAGCATGAGCTTCCACGCTGATCACCCATAACATTCCCGAAAGCACAAAACCACGGAAACAAAGGAAACCTAGATGCGCAAAGTCTAACTTCCTTTTATGTCTACGTCCCGTTAAGCTTGATCCACAATCATAATTCATCTGTCTGTGCTGTTGTCCTTGCTCTCTCCCTCCTCTCAATATGCACTCTTTACTTATCGTGTCCCTCGTTTGTCAAAATCAATTCATCCACACTAGCTCAAGTAGTTACGTTTTTATTCAAGCCACCCCTTCTCCCCCTTCTGCAAATTCAAATCACGAATTACAACAACACACTCATAATTGCATATTTCGTCCCTCTTTAAGAAACGAATTTACTGCAAATCGTCTCCAACCCAAAACAACCCCTTACTACTGCTGTATACTGTATACCAGGTACTCGTGTACGGTATCTTGTGTCTCGTAGGTGAAACCTAATCAAGTATTTTCAATCAGTGTGGATTCATTAAAATGGTTTCCTCCCCCTTCTGCACCAGTTGGGAAAATAAAAAATATGCTCGGGTGGAGCGTACGGAAGAAATATGTTGGAAAAAACATGAGTTGTGTGCGGCGCATATCGAACACCAGCAGTACGAGTACGCAACCTATTTGTATATATCTGCGCTACACCAAAAGAGCACTCCTCCTTGTTGGCGCGCTGGGAGAGAGACCCAAATATATTCCGAGAAATGACGTAACAAGCAGAAATATCATCTAAATATGCGATGAGGCCAAACGCCAATCGAACTTGGTTTGAATACAAGTGTGCCAGGTAAAATACATCGAATTCGGGGTACGTATGTACTACGTACAAGCACAGAAATCAACCTCAACGGATATATTACAAAGCGCAAAGAGTAGTGATGGGGGGACACAATTTGTCTTGTGGCTGTGAAAATGTGTCGGTCAGGAGTCAGTAGAGTCATTCACAACTGAGATTGCGTTATTCGTATATTATGGTATTACTCGTGAAATGTTGTCAAGTTTTCATGTATAATTTATAGCATATTAGCTTTACAGTATATTATTCCATGCTAGAACTACAGACAGTACTGGGAATGGATTACGATAGGTTCCCCTTTATACATATATACTCGTACAGCATACGAAGTATATGCTTAGAACAAGCGCTACACATTGGCGTACATATGTTATATGTTTCAAGGCATCTGGATTCCCAGCATGTGTAGGCCGTGGTATCGTACATAGAATTGCCTTTTCTACTCGGTTTACTGCATTACATTGCGGTATCTCTACGGACGTTGTGTTGTGATCTCATAACTGTTGTTGCATCTCTCTAGGACGAATAATCGGTTGTGCTCGATGTCGGCGGGTAGAAGCAACGGTATAACGTGGAGAACATACTACTGTACTACGAAATACCCGACACACATATACCGCGCCAGATATGCGCACGCTCGGACGGGAAGTCCAAGCTGGTTTCGTCGAACAATACACATATATACATATATTATACGAGTATATCATTCCTGAGAAGCGGTAATCTTGTTGTACGTGTTACTAAGGCGATAGTGAAGACTTGAAGTTCTTGACACAAACACACCAGGTTGTTGATAATGTGGTGAACGGGCGTGATTTCTAGGAAACTTACTGCTGTAGCACGCGTTTTAACAGTCTTCGCCTGCTTTCTTCCGTAGTCTCAATATCTACTACTACACTGCTGTAGGCTTACACCTTTTGATCACACGAGCATTAACTGCATTTTACGTCACGAAGATTTGGAAAATTCATGATCCATGTGAGAGTAACAAGAATGTTAATACTGCTTGTTCTTATCTTGCCTGTGCTTTCTGTTTTCGATGCAACTACAGAGACGGCACATTTCTTAACTTGGTTTTTCTTGCTCTTGCGCCCATGCGCCCAGACCATCCTGTGTCTAAAACATAAATTACACGAAAATCCGAACCTGGTTTCTAAAATATAGAAACGCATGTTCAACATCATCGAATGCAATACTGCTGTACAGCAGTAGGATATATATAGTATATATATATATGCGTACGGAGAATAATATACTCGAAAATAATATCAGAAGTTGATACCCCCGTCAATGCGGTTCGGCATTGACACAAAACTGCAAGTATCCCACATAACTCTGCTGTACCGAGTTGGCCGAGCAATCATCCCTTTGACGGTTGACCTTGGAACCTATTATGTGGGTTCAGGCCTGAGAGCATACTCGCTATACTCGCAGCCACGATATATATGTGTGTGCGCGACCGTCCTATCACGCACTGAATGTGGCACACCTGAGGATCAATCAATGGTCAAACTTGCAATGGATGTGTACGTAGTCTACAGAAACATAAAAGTAATTGAATGATGCACACTAGTTTTCTCCGAACTTTTCATTTCCAAATGCCGAATCACAAACTGGGCGAGGTCTTAAAGTCTCGCCCAGAGCCCCTAGCGGCTCCACCCCGGGAAACGTCTGAGAATATTGTCCATACTCTCAGACGTATACGGCAGGTGGCGAACACGGAGGACGTCCTCCTGAGATCTGCGTGGTGTCCAGCCCACCCTTGTCACTCAACAACCGTCCCCGCCCTTCGGCCTGCTACACAACAAAAATCACTGTCTACTGCCACGCGACAGGAGGACATCGATCCATCTGCTACATACATTGCTTGCTCTTCATTCATCACAGGGTGAGAGGACACGAGGATCACATTGTTTGAGCAAGTAACTAAATAGCCGTTATAAATATTGTATGTATAACCAGTGTAGCTTGGTACCTGAAGCGTCGATGTGAGGTTGACAAGCACGCCATGTCATGCAAGTAAAGCCGTGGACAAGACACCTTGCGGCGGAGTGTCGTAGAATGCAGAGTATCGGCTGTACTGTAGCCGACGGGAGGTCATTCCATGCGAAACTTGCTGCGGCCATAGTCAACGAGCATAGGCGATAGTCAAAGAGTCAAGCCTCTGTGAGCTAGTAGTCCTCTTTGCAGACGCACAGGTTCTGTATCAGTCGTACCGGTCTGCAAGCCCAGAGTTCGTGCAGCGAACGCTCAACTGATAAGCGTTTTTCGCGGTCGCCCAAACCCGATTTAAGATTGAGGGAATCGGGGTATATTTTAAAATACGACGTTGACTTTTTCACAGGGCGCACTGCTGTGTAGCGCTACATTGTAAGGCCTCTTTGGGTTGCATGTGGCGCACAAACTGGCTACGAATGAGGTTATCCATACCTCACCCAAACCAGGCTTCCACAAAATATGTATACCTACTGTGGGTGCTAACGAAACGTATTGTGCAGCACAAAAGGGAAATATACTGGTAGTTCCTACAGTAAGTTGAGCAGTATACGAATAGTCAGTAATAGTCAGTCACAAATATTTCGACCAAAACGTGCTAACCATATGGTAGCAATCGTCCACACCATGCCATAGTTTCATGAAATTTAGCAATATTATAGTTAGTAATCTGCATGTACCACGACATGCAGAGGGGAAATCGAGGGAGTCAATGGACCTATACAGCATGTAGAGTTTTTGTGTGCTCGCACCCTATAGCACTTACAGTGTCATATTATCACATCCTGTAGCGACCTCCCCACACTCTCATGCGCCTAAGCTTACAAATATACCTCGCTGCGTATATGTGCATCCCGTTTTTTCATCAGGAGATAATATCGGACAAACGTACCAGTAAAGGGCGACATCGACTCGCAGCATGAAGAGTATTGCGGGATCTGCAGGTGCCGTGGTCGTTATCGCCTTTGGGCTATTCCCCGAAGCAAGAGGGGAATTGCTGCGACAACAGCAGGCTGACCACGGCTTAACTGGCGGTGTGGGTGACACAGGGGAGACATCGACGAAGGCCCTCGACGGCAGTCTTTCGCGTCGTCTCCAAAACAGAGGACCCCCTCCGGTCGTCAACGACGATGCCCTCGATGTTAATGGCACGGTGAGTCCCTCCTGAAATTCGCTTCGTGTAGGGGTGCTTCCTCATGCAAGGCAGGTACAAGGGCAGGTGGAGGGATGGCCGCTCATTGGAAACAATGCCCGCTATGTTCTACAGCAGCATACGTTATGAAGCAATATTTGTAATGATATGTTGATCCAAATAATGTTACAAACGGAGTACACGTCACGATATCCAGGCTCGCGTTGAAGAGGCTACAGGGGCGTTACGCGCGTCGCCCCCCCAAACACCTACCAGCGAGGAATATGGTAGAAACACAAAATGGTTGGAGCAAGTATTGCCGACCACAGCTCTCAGCTAAATGAAGGTGTCCTCATACAGATTATCAATCTATACGAAGTATTGGGCGGGACCTGGTTGAATCTCCAGTTATACTCCGACTGATAGTGCGCATTGTGGCAGCCCTAAGCCTCGTTTCGGCGCCTGCACACAATAAATGTTGCTATTGTGGGGCTACCAACCCTGACCTTTCGCCTTTCCGTTGTTATCGCACTATTTCCCATGTGGCGTATAGCCCGCAGAAAGAGCTGCTAACGCGCTGACCCAGCGGATTGAATGGGCGGAGACCGAGTTCACGGCATCGGAAGGCACGCTTCACGAAACTAATGGAGACCTTTCCTCCGCCGCCACGTTCCACAAGTCGCTGCCACATGACAGCCTAGGACAGGTATAACCGATCGTCGAGGAACGATTATTGGCCGAGTTCGATGTGATCCCCTGTATTGTGAAGGTTGAGGAAATGAAGCATGCCACTTTGTCCTGTATAGGTGATCTCCATAGTTACCAGTAGATGACACAGTTTAGGCCCAAACGTGTTTGACTGACGGTACCACCCAGCTGAAGAACGTGCCTTGATCGTTTCGACCTAAACCGTGTTTCGACGTGTCTCGTTGTTTGAACCTAACATGTAGCATACAATACCAGTTGCCTTTGTGTTGGCTTCCTTATTCGTGTTTTCGTGCTTTCTTGCCGAATCCGATGATACCTGCTACGTTCCAGGTGGACAGCGAGGCCTTTGGTGCCCTCACTGAGTGTATCGCTCAAGGAGATTTTGACACGTGCGAGCAGGTGCCGGCCGGAGACGATGACGGCTTCCTGGTCAACCCCCTCGGGGGTCTCGCCAATGACATGGCAGGACCCGCCGGGTACGTTTTGTGTTCAGTAGCGTGCGCATCTTTTGTAGGCACGAAGTACTTCTCCAATGTCCTTTCAAACTGAACGGGACGCCAGGAAGGTTGTCGCTGCCGTGTAAATCGGGGCACCCAACCCAGCATTACGATCTCGGACAATATGTACAGTACTCATAGAGGGCGTCCGCCGTTTATACTAAGTATTTATACAGGTGTATAATAAAGCACACATTTATGAGTAACAGCAACTATCGTGGGGGACGAGCTCGGTCAAATACACGCACAGGACTCGCAACACATGTATGTTTTGGTGTATCAGTGCATGTCTAAGGCACCAAGGCGATTCAGCATAGATATCTTACTGTGTATCGTTCCTCTGAGGGGGTGTCTTTGACGGGGTAGTCTATGCAAATATCCAATGCATTTATTTACTACATAATCTGCGAACAGTATTTGAACTATGTGTTCCAAAACGGTGTTGCTCCATCCTGACCTGCTAACATACCTCCCGACACCCGTACCTTCCCTCCCGTCTGCTGCTCCTCTTTCCCCGCTGTTGGGTTTATTTCGTGTATTCCTCCCTGTTCCTGGTTCGTTTGATTATGGCCCGTCTGTTTTTCTCTCGTTCGAATCGTGGATGCCTCTTGCCTGGTTCGATCCCACCCGGCCGTCTTTTCCTTGGCACTACTTTCATGGCTTTTCGTGATCTGCGGACTCCCATCACAGGCACGCCTTAACCATCCCTAGCGCTTCAGCGCTCAACTCCGAGGACCTTGTAAGTTGTTTTCGGGAGTGGTGGTAGCCGCCGCGGTCGTTTCATAGAAGCATAATGCAGTCACACTTGGCGATCCCTCCCCCTCGACAAAGGGAAAACTAGTATTTTACTCTCTTCCAATACGGCTGTCACCTTGAGGTAGACGTAAAGCTGTGGTGACGTTTGCGTTGCGTTGTCTTTCTCGCACAAAGGTGTTCCACATGCGTTGTGTTGGACGACCTCTGAGACTTTCACGCGCCGGACCCAACGCACTGTAACTCTGGCACCTCAGGCTGCTCAAATGGCGGAACTGTACTGGATGGCCTTGACGAGGGACGTACCTTTCTCCCAGTACGGCGAAGACGAGGCAACTGTGGAGGCAGCAGGTATTACGCATATATTCCCCTATCCGAGGCAGGCTTGTTGCAAAATATAACGGAGCCCTACGTAGAGATC
>MEHQ01001155.1:20355-36219 GCA_008828725.1 Saccharina japonica | reverse complement strand
CAACCAATTACAGCCACCAACTCCAACCCCCACACCCTCGAGGCAGTTACTTACATACATGGTGCAAACCCCGTTGCTGTCTCTCTGGAAGTGGCCACCCCAGAAAACAAAGCGATGCTTTCATTCGACGCTGCTGTCGTCCGTATGCACCGTAGGATGCAAGGTCGCCGTTCATGCGAACTCGCCGCGCCGAACGCTTAGCGTTTCGCTTCGTGCTTGGTGCAAGCAAGCAATGTTTTCTGCCCGTGGTCGGTGAAAACCCTCGACATTGCTCCGTCCAGGTGGCGTTGTAGAGTTGCGAGGTTCTTGTCTGTGATCATACGGTTACGGCCATGCATGGCCTGAGTACACCCCCCCCCCCCTACCGCACTGCTGTAGAGGTATAGGTTTACCACCTTTTCTCAGTCATACAGCACACTACTGCACTGTAGAGGCATGCATTCACCACATTTTCTCACTCATTCAGCACAGTACCGCACTACTGTAAAGGCACACATTTGCCACCTTTTCTCACTCATGCAGCACACTACCGCACTGTAGAGGCATGCATTTACCATATGTTTTCACTCATACATCACACTACCGCACTGTAGAGGCACACATCTACCACTTTTTCCCACCCATACAGCACACTACCGCACTGTAGATGCATGGCTTCACCACTTTTTCTCGCTCATACGTACAGCACACTACCGCACTGTAGAGGCATACGTTTGCCACCTTTTCTTTCTCATACAGCACACTACTGCACTATAGAGGTACGCATTTACCACCTTTTCTCACCCATGCAGCACACTACCGCACTGTAGAGGCATGGCTTTACCACGTTTTCTCACCCATACGGCACACTACCGCACTGTAGAGGCATTCATTTACCTCCTTTTCTCACCCATACAGCAGACTACCGCACTATAGAAGCACGTCTTCACCCCCCCCCCCCCCCTCCGTCTCGAAGGGATGCGTGGTCAATGATCAAACAACTAAGGCATGCAACAAATGAGTTACGCCCCCCCCCCCCCCCCCACCCCTTTTCGGCCTCTCTTGTTAATATTCACCACCGATGTGTGTGCGTGTTTCTTCGTCGCTGCGAGGGCAGAGGATCAAGTACGCCGGTCGCAATTCTTCTGACGGCGAGGACCTGTATCTGCTGCAGCAGGACCATATCAGCAAGCACCTCCGAGCTTTTTCTGTGCCCAGGAACCTAGCGTGGTGAGCGATGATACGTAGGTATTAGTAGTATACCACTCTCTTGTCGTTACATTCAAGGGCAGTTTGGATGAAACAGTAATTAATGTACACACGTGTTTTTTTTTTGTATTTCGGGACAGAGGGGTATTAGTTGAGCGGTCTGAGTGGTTGTTGTTGTTCGTTGGTTAGTTGGTTGGTTTGTTGGTTGGTTTGTTGATTGATTGATGGATTGGTCTGTTGGTTGATTGGTTGTTAGGTTTGTTGTTTTGTCGGTTGTTTGATTGGTTGGTTTGCGGGCTGGTGGTTGGTTGGTTGAAAGGTTGGTTCGTTGGTTTGCTTGTCTGTTGGTTGGTCTTTTGTTGGTTGATTGGTTTGTCTGTTGGGACGTTGATTGGTCTGTTGATCGAAAGGTTGGTTGATTGGTTTGTTGATTGAAAGGTTGGTTGGTTGATTGGTTGGTTAAAATGTTGGTTGGTTGGTTGGTCCGTTGATTTTTCCGTCGGTTGGTTGTAGGTTGGTTGAGTTCGCCGATTGATTGGTAGATAGGTCGAACGGTTGATTCGACTCGTTGCTTTCAGTTACACTAGATGTACGACCAAGGCTCCCTCCGCCCGTGATGCTTATACTATCCTCCATATCCAATACCCCTACTGTACACTGTATATACCATCAACAAGCATCGGGCCACGTTGTCCTTGTTGTCCTTTTCATGTTTTTGAGCAGGATTTTTTCGGTGGGGGGAGCTAGCGACCTCAGGGTGTTCGACGGGCTCCGCGTGCTGAGCATGCTGTGGGTTGTCTTGGGGCATACCCTTGCGGTGCAGGTGAGAAGAAGGGCGATACCACGGGGGTGGAGGGGAGGGGAGGGGAGGGGAGGAGTGGGGTGGGGTGCTCGTGTGAGGTCGTGTCATTTTTTTTTTCATGTACTTGCTCATCGTAGTCCTTCGCTGTAGTCCATTAAAAAGAATATGATAATGGTTGATGTTCTACTGTCTTACGGGGGACCATAGTAAATACTAGTATATAGGACCAAATATTGTTAGCAAAAATAGGGAAGTATTTAGTTTTTTGTGTGTTCCGTAGGCCCCCCCTATATTCACTACAGTCCCCCGTAAATAAGGGCCCGTTTTAACGAAGAAAAAAAAAATCAATTTGGAAAAAAACAAAATCAAATCCGCCTTTCATTGGTAAACACACGCACCAGCACCAAAGATTAGCATCTTGGGGCATAATATTTGGTGCTGGTACGTGTGTTGACCAATGAAAAGCGAATTTTAATTTTATTTTTCCAAATTGGATTTATTTTATACTCGTTAATTCGGGCCCTAAGTACACTATTCAACACTAGTAATACTACTACTATTCAATACTATAATACTACTACTACTACTGCTACTACTACTATTCAATACTACTGTAGTAATACTACTACTATTCAATACCGGCACTAGTAATACTACTTTCAATACTACAGCAACAACGACCTCAAAACCAATAGCATTAGTAATAATACCAGCAGCAACAATAACAACATCAACGACAACGAATTACGAAAATTACAAACAAAAACAACAACGACTAAAATAATTAGAAAAACTACAGCGAACGACAAGAAGCAGTGGCAATAACAATATCAATGATAACATCAATATCACAAATATCACACAAGAATAATAACAATGACAATAACAACATCAATATCAATATCACAACAATGGCAGTAACACCTTCCGTCGTGTTTGCTAACCTCAGTCTTCGATCGGGTACATCAACCCCGAGGCCGTTCTTCCTCCCGGGGGTCTCGTGTCGTCGGCTTTCGGTCAACTTTTTTTCTCCGCGAGGTGAGGACGACGGTATGGTATGGTATGGTATTTTTGTTTGTTTGTTTTTTTCCATCCCATTTATTATGTTCGTCCTTCTATTATCTCTCCCTCTTCAGTCGTAACCTCAGATCCGTGGTCAGTAAGTAGGCTCTTCTCCCCCCTCCCCACTACGGTACGTGCCTTGCATTTTTATCGCGAGAAGACTTTAGCACTTTCTTCCCTCGTCAACTCTCGTCGAATTGTGCTGGTATGGTATGGTATGGTATGGTATGCAGTAGTGGTTCTTCTGTAGCGGCGGTATGTGCCAGCGGGGAAAACCGGCGCTATACGTGGCGGCAACCGGCGCTACTCCGGATTGGGGAATGTATAAGTTTTAGTGTGGAAACGGAACACTGTGCCAAGCGATTTCACCCGCGCTATACGTAGCGAGCGGGCAACCGGCGCTGCTCAACCGGCGCTGTAGAGGGACAATTACTGTGGTATGGTATGGTATGGTATGGTATGATGTGATGTGGGGGTGGTATGGTATAGTGTGGTGTGGTGTGGTGTGGTGTGGTGTGGTGTGGTGTGGTATGGTATGGTATGGTATGGTATGGTATGGTATGGTATGGTATGGTATGATATGGTATGGTATGGTATGGTGTGGTATGGTATGGTATTTATTCGACTCCCTCCCTATTAAATAGCAGCGTACCTTGCGAACGCCGGCCTGCTCCCCGATGCAGCCGAAAGCGCCTATCCCCATTGCATCCGCCCAGTTAAGGGTATGGTATGGCATGGCATGGTATGGCATGACATGGTATGGTATGGTTTGGTACGGTATGGTATAGTTTTTATAAACGGTAAAAACAACAGCTGCGAGATCGATGACTTCGTCGAAACTCATACTTGCAAGCTGAATGTGTGATACTACTGCAGTCGCGCGTACGTACGGGTTTGTATGGCCTCACGCTAACCACTCGACTACCGGGGTGTGCGATGTTTTACTCTATTGAGACGATGCCTGACATGGTACACTATCCTCTAAAACCCGTCGCGGCAGGTTCTCCGTGGACACTTTTTTCTTCGTGTCGGGCTTCCTGGTGGTGTACGCCATGCTGCGCCGCTTCAAGCACGACCACAGCGGCGCCAAGGTGAGACATGGACTTATCTTTTTCACGATCAGTTAATGTAAGAACAACAACAACAACAACAATGGTACAGCACAGCTAAGAAAGGGCCGAATCGGCTGACGCCGCCTGCACTAAACCCGCACGTGACAATTTTGCTGTTTTATCGCGTCACTTTTTTTTTTGTGGTCATTTTCTTTTTTTCTCTCTCTCTCTTGATTTGCCCTCTTTTTACGTACTGTAGTACAAACTACAAACTGCTTTGTGCAGGCAGAAACGTATTATTGCAGCTTCCGCCTTTCTTACGCATTGCCCGTATTGTGACGGTCGTAAATATATATAGATAAGTGTCATGTACTATCACCGTAAGCGTCTCCGTGTCGATGATCCAGCCCAATACCTCGTGGGGTAGCAAAGGGGGGGGGGTGCAACTATTAATACTTGCTGTTTTTCTTTAGCTCACTTATATTTCATAAAAATTGACGAGACGTTCCTCTTCGGGATTGACTGCTGTGGTTGTACCTTGAAATCCCGGGGGTGTCGCAAGCTGAAAAGAGACAATACAGCTGCAGGTGCTCGTTCCTCGTATATACGTACCAGCTGCGTGTATACTCGTACGTACCCATCGGGCGAGAACGGAAACCGTGAAAAGAAAAAAGAAAATGAAAAAAGCTAAATTAGAAACCAAAGTAGCCACGGGGTAAGTAACCAAGCAAGTAGCACCGACCACCAGCCCAAACGAGTTAGTTGCTATTACGGGGTGGGCTAATGTAGTAAATAGGACCTACGGCACACACAAAAACCTATATATATACCTAGTTTTACTAACAACATTTGGTCCTATTTACTAGGGTCCCCCGTCATAATTCTGTAAAATATAATAAAAAATAAACGAGCGGTGAGATCGAGGACCCTTCGTCGAAACTAATGTTTTGTTTGCAAGCTGCGTGTGTGTGAT
Organism: Saccharina japonica; assembly: GCA_008828725.1. NCBI lineage: Eukaryota > Phaeophyceae > Laminariales > Laminariaceae > Saccharina > Saccharina japonica. Next base: position 31,142 of record MEHQ01001155.1, on the reverse strand, counting down.
CGAGTGATATCATATACCTATGATGCTCCGATGGCGCGTACTATTATATTACGGAGGACCATATAGTTAAAAAAAGACCAAGTATTGTTAGTACATATAGAGAAATGTACAGGTTTTTGTGTATACCGTAGGTCCTATTTACCAGGGCTGTTTGCTAATCGGGTCGGGTCAGGTCGGGGTCGGGTCGGATTAAAAAAAAAATCCTGAGCCGACCCGCGGGTATTATGAGGTCATGACCCGTGAAGAGCTCTGCTATTTACCATATTTAGCATGTATCGTCCCCCGTAACACGGTTTTGTCACTTTTATGAATCTTCTGTCTGTCCGATGTCTTGGTGATATCATAGGCGCGGAACGTCTCGTCGTGGCTACCTTTTTTCTACCTTCATCGGCTGCTCCGGATAACGCCTTCGTACATTTTCAGTTTGCTCATCTGGTGGAAGGTGAGAGGAAAAGCTTGGCGCACGATGTGGTCTATCGTGCCCTCTGAAAAACGAAAAAAGGAGTCGTACTTCGCACTATTTAAAGCCACTCTGTCTCGAAATATAAGAACCGTTTTGATTGAATAATAATGTACAAAAGTTGATTATTTTCCGGGACAGATTGGTAGCCCAAAACGTAAGATTAACAAGATTAGTAGAGATCGGGAACCGTGCCCCGAGAACAATCTGTTGGTTGTTGTTCCAGAGAGAATCAGGCGTTTTGGTTCGCTAAGTGTAAGTAATTTTCAGAGATAGGGAACCGAGAATAATCTGCCGTTTGTTGTTCCAGAGAGAAGCAGGAATTTTGATTCACGAACTGTGAGTAATTCATATAGATAGGGAACGGTACCGAGAACCAGCTTTTGTTGTTCCATAGAGAATTGGGCGTTTTGGTTCACGAACTCGGTACGTAATTGATTGATTGATTGCATACACCCACACCCAGGCGAGGGAAGAAGCTGGGCACTATATATATATGTTATTATGTTGATATATTGATAATCGAATATCGGGATCGATATTGGTATCGATATTGGTATCGAATTTTGATATGTTGCCGTTGTTATCGCATATTGATATTGGCATTTATATGGACATGATATACGTACAAGTATTTGTTTATACTCAAAGTGTCGCTTTTTTGCCTCTCTGACTCTATATCTGTCTTTGTCTCTCTGCTATCTCTGCCATCTTTCTCTCTGTCCCTGTCTTTCTGACTCTGACCCTGTCTTTGTCTTTGTGTCTTGTCTGTCTCTGTCTGTCTCTGTCTCCGTCCATCTCTGCCTCCCTGTTTCTCTATCTATGTCTCCCTGTCTCTCTGTCTCCGTCTCTCTGTCTCTCTCTTTCTTGTCCTGCTGTGATCCGCTCCATTACCCAACAGCTAGCCGTTTTCATGGGGCAGGGACCCTTCTGGTACCGATGGGAGTACTTCACGGGAGTCTGCGATAGGTATGATGCGGAGGGGGGGAGGGAGGGACGGAGGGAGGGAGGGAGGGAGGGTACTCATTTGTTGCTTGCCTTAGTCATTGGACCATTGACCGCGTATCCCTTTCGAGACGGAGCACATTAGGGAGAGGGAGGAGAGAGAGGGGTGTAGGAATGGATTTAGAGAGCCTAGGAGGTCAGGAAATGAAAGCGAAATGGAACGGGGCGGGAGCGGGGCTAATGCGGGATGGGGGGGGGGGGGGGGGGAGGGGGGGTCTTCATTTTCATGCATGGCCGTAGTCGTATGACCATACACCCTCGCATCCTTACAATGCCGGGACGGAGCATGTCGTGTTTTCACCGACCAGGCAGGGGGGGCCGTACTTCCTTTCCATGCATGGCCGTAGTCGTATGACCATAGACCCTCGCATCCCTACAATGCTGGGACGGAGCATGTCGGGTTTTCACCGACCAGGCAGGGGGGGGGAGCAGTGGAAGGGGAGGACGGAGAAGGAGTTGGAGGGGGAGGAGGCGGTAGAGGTCAAGCCGTCAAGCGACGCGGCTGCGTATGTAGAAAGGAGACGACAGGCTACGTGAAATTGACCCTCGGAATGAGTGGCTCCCCCCTTCCCCCCTCGCTTTTGATTTGTCTGGCCGTTTTTATCGTACTGTTGCCAAAAAAGGTATTGGTGGTCTAATGTGTTGTACGTGAACAACATGGTGCCCTGGCACGAGGAGGCGATACAGGAGTGCTTCTACCACACTTGGTACCTGGCGGACGACATGCAGGCGAGATTTTTTTTACTTGTATCATACGTTGATCTTCTAATGTAATCTATGTGCGTAGATACGATGATATAAACCATTTTGTTTTTGTTTACAAGGCTCCACTTCGGGGTGTCGGAATATGAAAACGAAGGGGGAACACAGCAGGCGTTCGTTCCTCGTACCAGCTACGAATACACGCACTACAGTTGTACGTATATAACCACCGGTTAAAAACGAAGAACATCATAATTGAAAAAAAAAACTCTTGAAAGCTACATACGTATGATAGGGAAGAAAGAGGTAGCCACCGGGCAAGCAACCGGGCAAATTACACTTTCTTTTTCTTTTTCTTTTTCCATCCTATTTATTATCTTCGCACTTCTGTCTTTCTCCCTCGCTAGTCGTAACTCAGACCCGGGGTCACAAAGTAGGCTCCCCTTCCTCCTCCCCCACTACGATTCTTGCCTGGACTTTTATCGCGCAGAGGGTTTCCGTCCAGCTTTCCCAACGCTCGTCGATCTTCATCGAATTTTGCTAACTCACGCTCTTGCGCTTTCAGCTAGTCAAGATAGTTTTTCGCGAGAAAAAAGTCCCTACGAGCATGCACTGACCAGCCCGAACGAGTTTACAGTTTGAAAATTTAACAGAGGGCGAAATATTTGGGAGGCTTCGCATTCCAATGTTTGGGTTTTAGTTTTGGGAAAACATGGCAATACAACAAAATTGCGCAAACTAAAGTATCGGAAAATGTTGGGCAAAAGGTTTCTCGATAAAAACGGCCCTTAGTCGCTCATCCCACGCACGTATGATAGTTAGGGGTCGCACATTTTTTTGTCTCCTGAGGCAATAAACATATATAATTTATTGTTGAGTCCACCGTACGTCACGCAGGATAAATAATTTTAATTCCGGGCCGGCCTCGGTATCGGAATCTCGGCACTTCAATATCTCGAGGAGTTCTTGATTTCTTCGATCAATATATGGGTGTTTGTGTGTACCGTAGATCCTTTTCACTATGGTCCCCCGTTATACGTATACGCCAGGTAATACAGAGTACTTTTGTTTCGTAGCGCATACCAGGTAGAAATGCCCGTCGGGTTGCGTGAACAAACTTGTTCGTTCAATCATGCTTCCGGTGGATTGAGATACGTATACAAGGCAATAACTTTATAAGGCGCCACCCCTACCTGGTACTAAATAAGGCGCCACCCCTAAAAGGCGCCACCTCTATAAGATACCACCGCTACAAGGCAGCACCCCTATAACACCCCTATAACCCTATAAGGCACGACCCCTAAAAGGCGCGCGCCACCCCTGCAAGGCACCACCCCTATAAGGCACCACCCCTATAAGGCACCACCCCTATAAGGCACCACCCCTACAAGGCACCGCCCCTACAAGGCACCACCCCTATAAGGCACCACCCCTACAAGGCACCGCCCCTACAAGGCACCACCCCTATAAGGCACCAACCCTACTGCAGTAGATGAGGCACCACCCCTCAACGGCGCCACCCCTGTAAGGCACCATCCCTACAAGGCACCACCCCTATAAGGCACAGCCCCTACTAAATAAGGCACCACCCCTACTAAATATGGCGCCACCCATATGAAATAAGGCGCCACCCCGAAAAGGCGCCACCCCTGTAAGGCTCCACCCCTATAAGGCACCGCCCCTACCAAATAAGGCACCACACCTATTAAATATGGCGCCACCTCTAAAAGGCGCCACCCATACAAGGCACCACCCCTATAAGGCACCACCCCTACTAAACAAGGCACCACCCCTGTAACAACCCTGTAACCCTATAAGGCACCACCCCTAAAAGGCGCCATCCTATAAGGCAACACCCCTACAAGGCATAAGGCACCACCCCTATACGGCACCACCCCTACCAAATAAGGCACCACCCCTGAAAGGCGCCACCCCTATGAGGCACCACCCCTACAAGGCACCACCCCTATAAGGCACCACCCCTACTAAATAAGACACCACCCCTAAAAAGCGCCACCCCTTTAAGGCACCACTGCTATAACACCCCTATTACCCTATAAGGCACCACCCCTACAAGGCACCACCCCTATAAGGCGCCACCCCTACAAGGCACGGCCCCTATATGGCACCATCCCTACCAAATATGGCACCACCCCTATAAGACACCACCCCCACTAAATAAGGCACCACCCCTACAAGGCGCCACCCCTATAAGGCACCACCCCTACAAGACACCACTCCTATAAGGCACCACCCCTACTAAATATGGCACCACCCCTACAAGGCACCACTCCTACTAAATAAAGCACCACCCCTAAAAGGCGCCACCCTTATAAGATGGCGTTTTTCTAATGTATTGTATCAACTAAACTAACCCTTTTGTATGGTTTGATCATGCACGCACGTCGGTGATGGAACTCTTCCGGGCGAGGGCAGTTCTACGTCCTGAGCCCGCTTCTGATAGTGCTGTACATGCGGCGGCCCGTCTTTGGCGTGGCAGCCACCGTGTCGGCCATCTTTGCAACCACCGGCGCCATGGCCGTCGGGACGTACGTGAGGGGGTGGTCGGCGTTGACCCTGGACGGGTCTTGGGTCGTCAAGTACTCGCAGGCAAGACTTAACTGCTGTACGTACGCATTGGACCGGTATTTTTGTATGCCCTACTGTTGTACTCGTAGTGGGAGAGGATTACTAGAACAAATATGGAATTTGACCTCGAAATAGAGTTGAAAAGCAGGGGATTATGGGGGTTTAAATGGTTTCCGTGCCGGCAAGCACTCCCAGGCCAAGACTTAATGTTTTACGATTGCACTGGTATTATGTATGCACTGCTGTTGTAGTTTGGTCTTGGGGTCGTCAAGCACTCGCAGGCAAGGGTTGCTGCTCTGCGTACCGGTATTGTTGTGTATGCACTGCTGTTGTAGTTGGGTCTTGGGGTTGTCGAGTACTCGCAGGCAAGACTTACCTGCTGTACGTATGATACCAGGTTTACCGGTATTATGTGTGCACTGCTGTTCTATTAATAGTGGGTCTGGGTCGTCGAGCACTCGCAGGGAAGACCTACTGCTGTACCGGCATTATGTGTGCACTGCTGTTGTGCCACATATTGTTTTCTGTTTTTCTCTTTCAACTCGTGCTATTAATAGGCATGTTACGGAATATCTCGGATGCTATTCATATATTTATGGTTACATCCCCCCCCCCCCCTTATTAAAGTATCTGTGATGACATATTTTTCCCCTCATTTTACACCAGGAGTACTCTAATGAGTACTTTACGTATGCAGGAGTATCGATATCGTTTCCCTCTTGAATATCTTGAAATGGTATGAATCGATTAAAACTTGTCCCTCGAAGGTGCAAAAATAAAATATCACCCTCTCGCCGCGAGAAACCTCTCGCCGCGGGCGACCTCTCGCCGCGGGCGACCTCTCGCCACCCAGAGGACGGATCTACCTCATATCTTGGAGGTCGTCACCTAGTTTCACCCTGCCTTTCCCCGACACGAAACGAGTAGTCCGTGGGTTGATCACATGTCAAGTGGATATTGTCATTGATATTCACGTGCAGCAACTCACCTCTCTTGTTTGTTTGTTTGTTTGTTATTTTTTTTTTCATGTCGATGGTCAGAAGTGACGCCTCCAACCCCCCCTTTTGGCGCGTTTGTCTGTGTTTGCAGTTGTTTTGTCCGTGGTTTTGGTTGGTGTTGTGACATCAAACCTCAAACCTGTGCCAACAATGTCATCCTCCCCCCCCCTTCCTTTGATGGAGTGCTTGCCATCCGACAATGCGTATTGCATGAGCTTCAATATTGATCACCCAGAAACATGAGTATCCCCCCAGAGATGAAAACTAAGGGAAACCTACTGGACGACAGTCGGCTATTGGACTAGAGTAGCCTATTGGACCACGGCAGATTATTTTACTGAGATATACTATTGGACTGCAGTAGCCTATTGGTCTGCTGTAGACTCTTGGACTGCAGTAGACTATTGGACTACAGTAGCCTATTGAAATACAGTAGCTTCAACGTTGACCGATTATGAACATTAACATTTCCCGAAGGAAGAAGACCAAGAGAAACCAAAACAATAGCATCATCCCCTCCTTCCCTCCCTCCCTCCCTCTCTCCCTATCTCCTTCCCTCCCTCCCTCCCTCCCTCCCGCGCTCGCCCCCTCCCTTGATGTGTCATTGTTGTTGTTGTGGACCTTGCAGGAGACTTACACCACCCCATACTTCAGGATCGTGTCGTACTTGATCGGCATGCTCTTCGCCATGTTATGGCACGAGAAGCAGGCGAGAGACCTCTAGCAGTATACTGGTCACCAATAGACGACGACACAGCCAGTATACTGGTTACCACTTTTACGGGAGGGCATAGTAAATACTAGTAATACTAGTAAATAGCACCTACGGTACACACAAAAATCTATATGTTTACCTATGGTTACTAACACGATGTGGTCCTATTTACGATGGCCCCCCGTGATAAACGACACACCAATATTTTGGCACACCCGGTCCGGTATGTTGACACACCAGCATAATACTGGTCACCAACAACCGACACTCCAGTACAACATGCATGGAACACCAACACCAACACCACCAACACCCCGTACCATCCCCATCACTACCACCACCACCAACACCAACACCACCATCAACACCAACACCACCTTTTATCCCTTCTTTCCCTTCTTTCCCTTGTTTCCATCAAAAGGGGTGCCAAAAGATATGAGGGATATAACCATCATAAACCCTCACGCCTCCCTCCTGTTGGACGTTTCTCTCTTCCTCTCTCTTTACGTAGTTGTTGTTGTTGTTGTTGTGTTTTGTTGCTGTTTTTGCCGTTTTTGTTATTTGGCTACGTAATACTGCTGTCACAGCCAACAGCGTCAATGCCACACCCCCCCTCTAGAATCTCACCACCCAGAGGGATTACTATTTATTACTTGGGCGTGTTTTTTCTTTCTCTGCGCCTCCTTGTTATTACCGCTGCTGTTGTCTGTCTGTTGTTATTGCTGCTGCTTTTTGTTCATGACGTTTTTCGTTCATTTTTTTAGAACAAGCCTTAACACGCCTTTGCGCGCTTTTTCCTTTCTCTCCCCCTCTCTGTTGTTGTTGTTGTGATGCTGCTGCTTTTTTTCCCATGTTTCCGGTTTGTTTTTTTTTGTCATCAGACGCGATGGCCTCTGTTCAAGCTGGCAGACTGGCAGCGATACCTAGTGCTGTCCACTTCAATCCTGATGTTCGTTTTTGTTACGTTCGTCGGTTACTCGGGATACCAGTGAGTCAGTGATGTATGTGCACAGCAGCACAGCAGTAGTAGTAGTGTTGGATATCGTATCGAGAGTGACGATACGTCGAAATATCAAAGTTTTTTATCGATAGAAAGCGCCGAAACATCGGAAATATCGAAATATCGAACTTTCGATAATATCGAATGTGTCCATATATGGAAATATCGAACTTTTCGATATATAGAAAGCGCCGGCACATCCGAAATATCGGAATATCGAACTTTCAAACATATCGAATGTGTCGCTGTATCGAAATATCGAACTTTTCGATATGTGGAAAGCGCCGACACATCGGAAATATCGGAATATTGAACTTTCAATATGTCGATATATCGAAATATCGAACTTTTCGATATGTAGAAAGCGCCGACACACCGGAAATATCGGAATATCGAATTTTCGGTATATTAATTGAGTCGGTATATCAAAATATCGAATTTATATAAACCCGTACGTATACCTGGTCTTGTCTATCGTGATATCGAAATATCCAACTTTTCGACATGTTTAAAGCGTCGGTATATCGAAATATCAAATTGCGGAAGTTTCGATATATTAAATGTGTCGATATATCAAAATATCGAATTTATCTAAACCCGTATCCCTGGTCTTGTCCACCGTGATATCAAAATATCGTTTTTTTCGATATATCGAAACCGCCGATATACAGTACCGGCCCGCTTATAAGAAACCAGAAATCGGGCTTAGGCTGACTTTCTTATTTAGAAAGGGGTGTGTTCCACACTAACTTCATTATATTAGCTGTCGACTTTCTTATTTCCCCCGCAATGTTTAGGTAGGCTGGTGAGTTTCTTGTGGGGCACTTTCTTATGAGAGGGCCGGTAGTGTATCGAGATATCAAATCACGAAACTTTTTATATAATCGAACTTTTCGATATATCGAAAGTGCGGATATGCCGAAATATCGATTTCTCTACGTATGTATTGAATTCCTGGTGCTGTCTCACCTCGATCTCGGTGTTCCCTCTTGGTTATCCTCGTTTTTTTTTTTCTTTTTTTTTTTTGTAAAAACGCCGCTAAAAAAGGAACCCCCCTTGCTCTACGGAAGAGGATCCCTTTGAAGAGAGCTGCGGGTCAGGCTGGAGCGAATCGCAGCTGGCACTGTACAACGCGGGCACAAGGCCGGCCTGGGGGGTGGCGCTCGTCCTGCTGTGCTTTGTGTGCTTCAACGGGCAGGTGTTTTTTTGTGTTTTGTTTTGTTTTTGTGTTTTGTGTTTTGTGTTTTGTGTGTGTGTTTTGTTTTTGTTTTTGTGTGTTCTTGTTATGTTTTAGCCCCGTTGCCCCCCCCCCTACGCCCCCCACCACCCCGCCCCCGTCCCTCCCTCCTCCTGCCTCTGTATATCACTTTTTCCCCTCTGTCGCTTCTGTGTTCCCTCCGCTCCCTCGCCCCGTATATCTCTCCCTCCCGCATTGAGGGTAGGAATGCGAGGTGCATATGGGGTCCATACCGACTACGGCCAATGCACGAAAATGAAAGTACACCCCCCCTGTGTTTTCCCTCCCTCCCTCCCCCCCTCCCTCTACATTTCCCTCCGTTCCTCTGTGTTCCCCTCCCTCCTTCTGTGTATCCCAACGTGATATCCAGAAAATGGGCCAGGCACTGTTCTCTACCACGTTACAGTCGTTCGTACTCTAGGTATCATGTCTCATCGTATCGTATCACATACAGTGGGTACCCCGATTTTAGAGAAGTATGGTATAATACACAAACAGGCCGAGAGAACCTTTCTTAACTACGAAGCGTTAATGCACAGTGATCATTATTACGAACGAACGCGGGTTCTCTAAGTTTGACCAAGTTTCTCCTTGCGAGATTGCCTCCACCGTTTTTTTACTTGATTAAACAGTTGATTCTGGTCTGCACTTTTCATCAAATGGTATCGTGTCCATACATATCGCAGTCAATCTGCCCACGTCATACGGTGACTTGTCAAATTCGCGTGAATCTGTGCTTATTTGTGCTGTATCCTGTCACATTATAGTGCACGTACTTATCGCACAAATTCGTCCATATCGCATTGTATCATGTCACATTTACGAGTACCTATTTTCGCGTATGGTATGATATCATATCTCACGCATAAAAAACATGAATCCGTCCATATCGTGCATGTCATATCGCGTATATGCATCCGTATCATAGCGCACCATGTCATAAAGTATACACCTACCTGGTATGGCTTAAATCCGTCCTTGTCATATTGTATCATGTCATAAAGTATACACCTATGGCTTAAAATTCGTCCATATCATTTTGTATCATGTCATAACCTACATGTCGCTTAAAGTATGTCCTGTCCTGTCCTGCTATGTCAGGGAGGTTTGGTTCAGCAGGTCCTGGCGCACAGGGGGTGGGTGCCCATGTCCCGGCTGAGCTTCGGGGCGTACCTCCTGCACCCCATCGTCATCAACGTTTGGTTCCTTAACACCACCACAAAGGTATATATACCACCATACCATACCAAAACTACTGCTGTAACATTGTCTTAGGCTAGATTGACTTGGCTTGTGGTTGGCTTGTGGTTGGCTTGGCTTGGCTTGTGCTTGTGCTTGGCTTGGCTTGGCTTGTGGGTGGCTTGTGGTTAGCTTGGCTTGGCTTGGCTTGGCTTGGCTTGGCTTGTCGTTGGCTTGTCGTTGGCTTGGCTTGGCTTGGCTTGGGATGGGTTGGAATTGGGTTGGATTGCGTTGGGTTGGGTTGGATTGGATTTCGTTGAGTTGGGTTGAGTTGGGTTGGCTTGGATCGAGTTGGGTTGCGTGATTGGGTGGGGGCTGAGGGTTCGTCCCCTATGCGAGTGTGTGTGTAGGGGGGGAGGGAGTACGGTTGCTGTGACCACTGGTAGCGGGGGTTGCTGCTGTTGTTGTTGCTTTCGGCGCGGGTCTACAATCATCCGACTACGGCCATGCGTGACATCAGTACACCCCCCCGCCCCGGCCCCCCGCTGGTCCCTCTTTTTCTAAAACGCCCGATCGTGTGCGGTACGTGCTCCGTCTCGAAAGGGGTGCGTTTTCAATGGTCGAAAGCCTAAGGAAATCAAGCTCCGTCCCGTCATGGTCGGGATGCGAGGGGCTATGGTCATACGACTACGGCCATGCATGATATCAAGTACACCCGTTGTCGATGGTCAAATGCCTAAGGAAAGCAAGCTCCGTCTCGGCATTGTAGGGATGCGAGGGTCTATGGTCATACGACTACGGCCATGCATGATATCAAGGGATGCGAGGGTCTATGGTCATATGACTACGGCCGTGCACGATATGAGTACACCCCCCCCCCCCCCCCCCCCCCCCCCCCCCCC
>MEHQ01001155.1:0-19051 GCA_008828725.1 Saccharina japonica | reverse complement strand
TCCCCCCCCCCCCCCCCCTCCCCCCCAACGCTGCTCACAGGCGGTTGTTCTTATTGGTAGGATGCAGCTCGCCCTTCATGCGGTTCGCCGAACACCTCACGAATGCCTGTCTGATCGGTAAAAAAACCGACGTTGCTCCGTCGGGGCATTGTAGGGATGCGAGGGTGTATGATATTACGTGATACTACGACTATGGCCATGCATGGTATGAGTACCCCCCCCCCCCTCTCGCCCCGCCCTCCCCCCTACGCCTATGTTTTACCAGGGATGTACGTTACCGTATTTGAGAGCTGTGACGCACCGGTGATTGCCGATTTTAGCCGAACGTCTTTTACCGCTCGCCACTCCGGTACCTGGAACATTGCAAGGCTTTTGAAGGCAGGGGATGCGTTGTCACCATCCCCGTTTTAATGGCAGGGGGTGCATTCTTATCATCCCCGTTTTAAAAGCAGGGGGTGCATTCTTATCATCCCCGCTTTAAAGAAGGGGGTGCGTTCTTATCATCCCCGTTTTAAAAACAGGGGGTGCATTTTTATCATCTCCATTTTTAAGACGGGGGATGCATTCTTATCATCCCCATTGTTTCACGGCCTCGTTGGAACTCCGTTGTGGCAGGGTGCACAAGGTGAGCTCCGAGTTCTTTGCTGCGGAGCAGTCTCCGGGGAACATCGAGCGGCATGTGCTAACTCGGTGCGGGTCATCGGACGAGTTTCTTACGGCGCTCGACGAGGAGGGAACGGTGAGAGCTGTTGCTGTTTTTGTTGGTGGTGGTGGCGGTGGTGTTGGTGTTGGTGTTGTTGGTGGTGGTGGTGGTGTTCGTGGTGTTGGTGTTGTTGATGTCGTTGCTGTTGTTGCTGTTGCTGTGGCTGTTGTTGGTGTTGGTGTTGATGCTGTTGTTGCTGGTGTTGGTGTTGGTGTTGATGTTAGGGATGGTGTTGGTTTTGGTGGTGGTGGTGGTGGTGGTGGTGGTGGTGGTGTTGGTGGTGTTGGTGTCGTTGTTGGTGTTGGTGTTGGCGTTGCTGCTGTTGTTGCTTTTGTTGTTGTTGTTGTTGTTGTTGTTGCCGGTGGGCGAATTGCGGCTGCTGTTACGGGGGACCATAGTAAATACTAGTAAATAGAACCTACGGTACACACAAAAACCTACATATTTTCCTATTTTTTACTTACAATATTTGGTCCTATTTACTTTTTCCCTCCGTAATAATTACTGCTGTGCAGATTGCGGCTGCTCAAATTTTGGAGCGGACTGCGGCTGCTAAAGAGGCCGCTCCATGAATTAATGCCCCACGGCGGCAATTGTTAGCTCGAAAAGCAGTAGACACCCCCCCCCCCTCCCACAAGCCACAATCGATTATTTTGAGTAGGATGCAGCTCACCCTTCATGCGACTCGCCCAAAACCTCACGTTTCGCTTCGCGCTTGGTCCAAGCAGGAAAGCGATTTGCTTGGTTGGTGAAAACCCGACGTTGCTCCGTCCCGGCATTGTAGGGATGCGAGAGGGTCTATGGTCCTACGACTACGGCCATGGATGGCATGTGTGCCCCCCCTCCCCCCCCCCCCCCCCCCCCCCCCCCCGCCACGACTACAGCCATGCATGACATGAGTACCCCCCCCCCCCTTCCCCACCCCACTATCCACCACCATACCAGGTGAACGCCTTTGCTGCCATATCTTGCGCTTCGGCCCGAGCGGCGGTGGGGCGGGCGGGGGCGGGAGGAGGGGGAGGGATGAACGGGAGTTCAAGGCGGATATCAGGCGGGGGTGGAGGGGGGGGAGGGGGGAGGGGGGATGCTAGGAGGGGGGAGCTTGCGGCCCTTGTCGCGCATACAAATCCGGGATACCGCGACTATATGACCGAAGAGCCTCCTGGCCGAAGGGGGAGCGAAGCATTCGGTTGAATGTTTGGGGGGTTTCCTAGCAGTATGGGTTGGGATTTTGGGTTGGCTTTTTTATTTAGGGGCGGGGGGGGGAGGGGGGGGGGTTAAGGACGCATGCTATGATAGAGGTGCACCATGTTTTTTTTCCTGAGGGGGGTCGCTTGAGGAGCTCTATACTACTACTGTAGTAAATCACCCAAAACAAAAACTATTTTTGACGGGGAAAGTGCTGTGTACTCGATGAACAATCCCCATGGTCTACTCAGTGAAACAAATGAAAAATGTTGCAACAAAATAATGAAATTCCGCCGACCGAGTTTGGGTTAAGTAACCCCTTAAGAACTGGTCCCACGAATTTGAATTTGGGGAAAAACTACTTGGAATTAGTGTGGGGCATTTTTTTCAGTTATGAATGGGCTAAGGAGCCCCCCCCCTCCCCCCTTCATTCCTAAAACGTTTCAGCCTTAAAAAGGTACAGTACCTCCTTCAGACAATAAAAGGTACAGTACCTCCTTCAGCCAAAAGAAAGGTACAGTACCTCTATCGCAGCACGCGTAGCAGCTGTCTGGGGTGGGATTTGGGTTGAGGTTCTAGGGTTGGGCTTGGGTGTTTTGGGTCGGCATGTTTATAGCGGGGNGGGGGGGGTGTACTTCATTTTCATGCATGGCCGTACAGTAGTCGTATGACCATAGACCCTCGCATCCCTATAATGCCGGGGGACGGAGCACGCTGGGTTTTCACCAACCAGGAAGACATTGCTTGTTGCACCAAGCTTTGCGAAGCGCCGTGAGGTATTGGACGAGTCGCATGGAGGGTAAGCTGCATCCTGCGAAGAACCGCCTGTGGGAGAGGCGGTTTTGCATATGGACGACAGCCTCCAATGAAACGGGGACGGGGGGGGGGGGGGAACTTCATTTTCATGCATGGCCGTAGCCGTATGACCATAGACCCTCGCATCCCTACTATGCCGGGACGGAGCATGTCGGGTTTTCACCAACCAGGCGGGGGGGGGGTAGAGTTGCAACGGGGAGGGGTTGGGATGGGTTGGGTTGGGTTGGGTTGGTATGAACGGTTTTGCTATAGGGGTTGGCGTTAGAGGTGTGTTAAGGAAATGTGGGGGGTATGGAGTTAGAGGTTTGTCACGCAGTGGTGGTGGTGGTGGTGGTGGTGGTGGTGGTAGTGGTGGAGATGGAGATGGAGGTGGTGGTGGTGATGGTGTTTTGTTTTTGTGGCATGCAACCACAAGGGCCGGACAAGCAGAAAAGAGACAGGCATACCGACAGACAGACAGGCAGGCATACAGACAGACAGACAGGCGGACAGACAGGCGCATCACACAGACAGACACACAGACAGATAGACAGACAGACTGAGGTGCCGCTGTGCTTTGTTTACTGCCCTACAAAGGGGCGGCATGTTCGGGGTGTTGTTGGTGTTGCTTTGCTGTCACTGTTTGGTTTGCCTGGTGTTGCGATGTCGTCCATTTGTGCTTTCAGCCGTCCAGCTGTTCGGTCGTCGAGCATCCAAAATTCGAGTGGGGTGGTTGTCGGAGGGTTAGTTCGGGTGGGTGGTAGGTTGATTGGTTGATTGTTTGATGGGCTGATTGGTTGAATAACTGATTGGTTGGCTGATTGCTTGGTTGGCTGATTGGTTATTAGTCGATTGGTTGATTAGCTGATGAACGGATTGGCTGATTGGCTGGTTAGTTGGTTGGTTTAATAGCTGGTTGATTGGTTGATTGGTTGATTGGCTTGTTACCTGATTGGTTGGTTGGCTAGTTGGCTGATTGGCTGATTGGTTGGTTAGCTGATTTGCTGGTTAGCTGGTTGGTTAATTGGTTGACTAGCTGATTGGTTGATTGGCTGATTGGTGGTTGGTGGATTACCGATTGGTTGATTGGCTGATTGGTTGATTGGTTGATTGGCTGATTGATTGATCAGCTGATTATTAATAGTTGGTTGACTGATTGGTTGGTTGGCTGATTGGTTGATTAGCTGATTGGCTGGGTGGTTGGTTGGTTGGCTGGTTTTAACTGGGTGGGATCGACTCGTCGATTGTTGGTGGCTGACTTTTCTTGGTAGTCGGTGAATCGGTTGACGAGTTTGTTGGGTAGGTCGTCCCCATCGATCTCACACAGCCGTTCGTATTAATTGGGGTCTCTCCAAGGCTATCGTGATCGGCTTTTTGTTTTTAGTCTTCTTTTGTTGTAAGCATGGTGTACGAGTAGAATGATCGGTTGCATCCTGCATCGTTTTTTGTTTTTGTCTTCCCTGTGTCGAACACGGGGTACGAGTATACGAGTAATAATAGTCGGTGGCATCCTCCATCGTTTGGTTTTGTTTTGTATTTGGCAGATGCATGGTGGAGGAACGGGTGGATGAGTGGGTGGATGCATGCATGGAAGGATTAGTGCATGATGACTGGATTATTGGATGGGTTGGTGAATGGGTGGATGTGTTAGCGGGTGGGTAGGTTCATTGGTGGAGGGATGGGTGAATCGATGGCTCACGTTGATGATGTACGTGGCCGACCACGCTGATAAGTCGAAACATACGAAAGCGCTTGGTGTTCTGTTAGGAAAAACGCGGCTTCGAGAGCTTCACTCAGAAGAAATTCGTACGTTGGTGGTGTTGAAAAATGGCTCTCTCACGCCGATAAAGTACGCGATAAAATTTAGAAGACGGTAGAGACGAGATTGCGAGGATGGGGGGGAGGTGGCATCGTCTGTCTCAGTCAGCTCTAGGCAAGGTGGCTTATAGGTGGAATGGTGGATGCATGAATTGGATGACCGCCCCGAGGGACGACGGCTTATTCGAATGGACTCGTAGCCTATCCAATTCACCATCTGCAGCAATAAGTAGCACGTTATGAGTGGCGTTATAGAGCCAACGTAGAGCACGTCGTGAACGTGTGTTGTGTTGGAAGAACTTAGGGTCGAGTTTACCTGTCGCCATTGTTTGCTTTCTTTGTACCTCGTAGCGCAGAGCACGGGACAACCCAAGTAATACCAAGAAGCAGGAAATATGGTCCAGGCTGATTGTTTTTCTTGTTTTTTAGAATGGGCTCGTTCTACACTACTGTACGTAGCTTCAGTATGACGACTCCGGACTTTATTATTTTCCTGTAAAAGTCAGCCTGCCTTTCACAGTAGTATTGCTTGTTTTCTTATTTGGTGTCATTACACTGCTGTATCTTACGCTGCGGCGGGTGAAATTCGGTCAAGAGCTCAATCAAAACTGTTTATCCCAGGATTCATCGTCGAGGTGATGAACCTTTACAAGTAAAGGACTATCATATATACAGTATGCGAAGTATGATACATACCTGGTATGTAGGTTGGAAGGCTTTTTTGTTGTCGCGATTATGCCGTGTGGATTCCTTGATTTCTTTTTTTTAAGCGTTAACCCGTAGTTGTTATTTTATGTTATTTTATGTACCTACTAGTGCTGAAGAGCTAGTCTTGCTGGACATATGTATCACGTTGGGGCGTGGTAGGAAAGCGGGGGAGGGGAGGGGGGGGGGGGGGGGGCACATACACGCCTCCCGCCCCGCGACAAAAACCCCTCTTTTTATGAAGCAACGGGAGTACGTGCGGATGCGCGGGCGGGGAGGAGGGGGATGAACTCATGTCGTGCATTCGCCGTAGTCGTATGACCGCATGGCCATAGACCCTCGCATCCCTACGATGCCGGGACGGCGCGCGTTGGGTTTTCACCATCCAGGCAGGCATTGCTTGCACCAAGCGCGAAGCGCCGTCGGGGGGGAGGGGGGGGGGGATTCAAGATGTATGTCCCCGCTACGGTCAAACATAAACAAAGGAATTTAACACCTGGTATTGGTGCATATGTCTAATGAATGCTGATAAGCCTAATGGATACTGATAAGACTCGTATCGTGCCACGTTGCGAGATCCAGCCACGAGTACTTGGGAAGTATAATATATAGAACCTTTTAGTTACGATGAGCGCAGGCCCTACTTCGTCCGTAGTTTCTGGGATGAATGAAATGAAAGAGCTTGGAACCAGACTTGAGAACTGGGCTATGTGTTCACAGTTATTTGAGAAGACGTCTCAACTAACTGCTGTTTGTTGTTGTAAGATCGATAAAAAAAAAAAAGGGTCGAGGCCCACCTTTGCAAGCTGCGTGTGTTATGATATATATGATACTTCTTTTTTCGTGGGGCTTTTGGTGCTGTTGTGTGCGAAAGAAACTCTTTTTTTTATCGTCTTGGGGCGCCCGCCGGTCCTTCTTGTGCGAGGCTGGGGGGGGTCTTACGCTACGAAAAATTCAGTGTCGAAAAAATTCTGTTTTATATATAAAATTGAAAAAAATATGTCCAATTTCTTTTTTTGCCCTCCCTGTTTAGTATTCGTGCAGAAGATGAGTCAAGTACGTATATATAAAAAATCGTTTGGTACTGCTGTTATATAAGGCGTAGATTGGGTTCCTCTTGTCAAAAAAAAAAGAAAAAAAGAAAAAAAACGCTTCTGGATCCTCTCCCCAGAGATTGTTAAGAACTTCGGGACTACCAGGTGACGCGTGCTACGTACGGTAGAGGTACAAGCACTTTTTGGCTGAAACATTTCCTGGATGACGGAGTTCCTTAGGGCCCATATTAACGAGTATAAAATAAATTCAATTTGGGAAAAATAAAATTCAAATTCGCTCTTCATTGGTCAACACACGCACCAGCACCCCCCCAAGATCCTAATCTTTGGTGCTGGTGCGCGTGTTGACCAATGAAAAGCGGATTTTATTTTATTTTTCCAAATTGATTTTTTTTTCTTCGTTAAAACGGGCCCTTAGGGCCTGTTTTAACGAAAAACAAAAGAAGTCAATTTCGAAAAATAAAAATTCGAATTCGCTTTTCATTGGTCAACACACGCACCAGCACCAAAGATTAGGATCTTGGGGCATAATATTTGGTGCTGGTGCGTGTGCTGACCAATGAAAAGCGGATTTGAATATTTTTTTTTCCAAATTGTTTTTTTTTCTTCTTCGTTAAAACGGGCCCTTAACCCAAAATCGTGGGAGAGTATAATTTTTGTCTTGTAGATTTTTTATTTATTTTACGCTTGGGCGTGGGAATGGTCATTGGGTAGAACTTTTTTTTTCCCTCCAAAATCAGTTTTTGACTTGATATTAGTATAGAGCTCCTCAAGTAATAAGTGACCGCCCTTATAAGGCAAAAACATGGTGCACCTGTATGCAGGCAACCCGTAGCATGCGTCAGGTTGAGGCGCGTACGTGAAGAAGGACCCCGCTGTTCTGAAGGGGGGGGGGGGGGAGGGATAGTAAATAGTTACTACGTATGATATGGTAAGGTTTTATTTTTGCGATTGTGACACCACGTTTGACATTGACATCGAGTTTTGATGGACATTGACAAATAGATTGGCGTTAACACTGGCACTCTCCTAGTAGTTCGTGAGCACAGCACTTCACGTATACTCGTGTCGTTCCTAGAAAATAAAGACGGATCGGCGCGGACACTGCTGTGTATATGTGTGTGTTTTTTTCCATCCCATTTAATATCTTCGCCCTTATTTTCTCACACCTTCGTAATATGAGTCGTAACTCAGATCCGGGGTCACAAAGTGTACCTGTGGTAGTTTTTTTTTCTTCCTCCTTCCCCCCACTACGAAACACGGTTCTTCGTGCCTCTTGCATTTTTTTCGCGAGAAAATACTTCGGCCCTTTCTTCCCTCACGCCGACTCGCTTCGAATTATTGGGTTATAGATTGGGGTGGGGTATACAGCTACAACAGGACTATATATTACACATAATATGCATCACACTCATTACTCTTCTACTGGCTGTACTCGTATTACGAGGGGACCATAGTAAATAGCACCTACCTACGGTAGGCACAAAAAAAGCCTACCAGGTATGTAGTTACCCATTTTTTCTAACAATATTTGGTCCTATTTACTAGTGTTTACTATGGTCCACCGGAATCGTAAGAATCAGGAATGCTCGCTGAGGGGCTGGGTTTCTTACGTGCAGAAGAAGGGGTGCATTTATTTGGTACAGAGCACGAACTTTTTTCATGTGTCGCGGCGAAATAATTATTTATCTCCATGTGCATTGGTTCGCAGCCTGTTGTTGATTTTTTTGTGGACTGCTGATTTATTAGTTTAGTAGTAGCGCTCGTTTTCTTCACTATTCATAATACTACTACTGTATCCTACAAAATGAATGATCCCAACTCAAATTCCCAGTATCACTAAGTAAGTACTGGTGCTGTTGTGCGTATACATATCACGGGGGGGGGTACTCGTAGTAAATAGAACCAAGTGTTTTTTTTTTTTTTTTTTTTAATTATATTATTTGCCTTCCGACAATGTGCAGGGCGTTATTCATTCAGAATGAAAAAGCTGACACACTTCGTCGAATACCACCACTCTCATTCAACAACTTATTCTCCTCCTCTGCGTGTACTCTATAGAATACGCACCCTTCACCCAATTATTGTACCTGCTATATATCTATTCGCTAGTAAACATAGGTAAATATGTAGGTTTTTGTATGTACCGTAGATCCTATGTACTCTATAGTCTATACTCGTAGGTCCCCCGTAAAAAATACCTGGTATCAATAGGTATTTCCCGAAAGAAATGCTGCTTCTTCTCCGTTTTGCTACAGGTCAAACATGATCCCTCGTGCTACCCTACCTCTCTCTAGAGCCTTGGTAGTACCTTCAGGTCAATCGAAAACATGGGTGTTCACCCCCCTGAGCACCTTGCCGAGCAAAGCAAGGAACATGAGCCGCAGAACGAGAACGCTTCGGAATTGCGTTTATTGAGACCTGCTTGGTCCCGCGGGAGCACCTTCTGCGGGCGCGTTTTTCCTATACCCCCAAATGGCTGGAAAAATATGGGGTATACCCCCAAATGACCATTCCCAAAACAACTAAAAAATAGACGACCCCGACAAAAAAACGCCAACCAATAAAATGGAACGCTGAAAAACGTAAAACTGACATTTTTTTGTGATACCAGCTCAGCTCACCAGCTGCAGCCAGCACTGCTGCTGCGGTAGGGCATACATCAGGCACTGCGCTCTGTGTGAAGAACGACATCACAAGAAAAGCTTTGTCGACGGTCAGCCCCAGCTAGCACGGCGTTATGTCGTTCAACGACATGATGCAAGAGGTGAGAGCGACTATCAGCAAAAGTCTTGGGCCTTTTTGTTTTTGTTTTTTCGCTGTTTCCCTCATCGATGTCTGAAGCAGAGCAGAGCAAAGATTTCCGAGAAGCATCGCCTTTCTACTTTTCACGCTCTGCGCTCTTGCCGCCCGCGCTCGTACGTCGTCAGCCCCTGGGTGGACCCTCCTCGGGTACGATACAACCGATAGATAAACAGCAGTGGGCTCGGTGGAACGCCATGACGTGCCATGGTGTGCCAGCATGTTACTGCGACGATGCTGTGATTGATGATACCAGGAAGGTATCTCCGTGTTCGAGATCTTTCGATCTTTCGTGCATGCATGCAGCACGCATGATGCGTTTTCACGTTTTAACCGTTCTTTGCACCCATATCCACACACGAAAGCTTGTATGCATAGGGTCCGTGCCGATTCTCCATCCTGGAGAAGAAGCTACCTCTCCCTCTCTCTGTGTGTGATCACAGCAGCACTAGGAGATAGAGACAACAGATCGCATCGCATGCCACAAACGTGCAGGATACGCAACGCAAGCGATACGCAGGGCATGTCACACGAGTACGAGTACGTACATAAACAAGCCACAGGGAAATTGCAGCGGAAAAAAACAGTACGTAAGATACCATCGAACTATGATCCTAAATATAAGGGCCTTTTGTATTTTAACATAAAAATGAAAATGTCCTTACATTATCGTCCATATTAGTGCTACGCAAAAAATGGGAGCAAAAAAAATGAGAAAAAAATGTATCCGCCGTTCGGCAGCCGGGTGCTGTCACAAGTCACAAGTGCTGTGGCTGTCAGCTGTCGCGGAGCATTGCACCCGTCCCCGCCCGGTGTCACGCTACTCGCGCACGGCACTCCGCCTATCTATGTACTCGCCGAGGACGTCTGGAGGATGCGGCTCTCCAGTGTCCATTGTGCATGCAGCCTGCTGTTGGACTCTGTCAATGTACAGCAGTACGTGTGCTGCTGCTGTAGGATTTTGCTTGTTCTCCTCGTACTTCGTATGATATGATACTTCCAAGCTGCTGCTGTATCATACCAGGTACGCGCGAGATGTAACATAATGTACTGCTGTACGCGTATTGCTGTACCAGATACCAGGTATCATGCAGGATGATGCTTGTATATATACCAGGTATACGTTAAAGATACCGGACCGACCGGTAAAACACGCAGTATACCGCACAGCAAATACCTGTACATGCATCACACTACTGCTGCTGTCGAGTAGTACGTAGAGGGTGCGGGATTCCAGTGAGTGTGATACCAGTATATGATGTGTTGGATTCTCGCTGAACGACGAATGGGTATTTGTGCGCTATTATATTATGTACGTACTGCTATACTATAAAATACGGCTGTTGTATCATAGGTCGAGGATACAGGAGTACATACCAGGTGCATGCTTATAAAAGTAGAATCTGATCGTGCTCGTGAAATATACTTCGTATGTACTTCGTATAAGAATACATCATAAGTCGTACAGCACACCTGACACATACTGTACATGCATGGGGAGGGTGTGCGGCACTCCAGGCAGTGCGGTTTACTCTGTGTTGCTGGAGAGAGCCTCGTTGGATTATAATATATCGCTCACTATTAATACTACAGCTGTAGTAATTGTTGGCTGCTCTAGGGTCAATTTTGCGCTCGGACTACCGTCCAGGATGCCACCGTTTTTGGTGTGCGTACTCATGTGCGTATTTCCAAGGCAGAATCTATTAATAGTCGTTCTTATCGAGCAGCTTTTTTCTTTTTTCAATAATTTCCAATATTTTTTTTCCGAAAAAAAAAGAAAATCTTGGAAATCTTGGCAATTCTTCAGAGGGCAAAATGTTTGGAAGGCTTCACCTTTCAATAAATGGGAAAAACAAAATGGAAAAATGGAAATATAGAAAATTGCGCGATAAAAATATTGGAAATTTAGGAAAATTATGCCTCCGATAAGAAGGGCCCTAATAGTCGTATATACTGGTACACAGTACAATACACCCAGTAACAAGCAGGAAAGCTGGTCCAGGCTGGATTTCTTATTTCGAGAGAGGGTGCTTTCTACACTATTTCGTAATAGTTTCAAGATAACGAATCTCGAATCTCTGATGTTCCTCTAAATATCAGCCTGCCTTTCTTATTAATAGTAACCTGTTTCTCATTAGGTTTTCCAATACTTCCTATAATCATCAAACCTGTATGATGATATGAAGAGCTTACCAATTTTTCGAGATTTTGTCTGATTTGATTAGCTAAAGGGTCGGGGTTAGGCTTAGTGTTGGTTATATACGTAGCATAAACCACTGGCCTACTTAGTCACGTGACTGTCGTCGTACATGAAACCGCCACTCTGGGGAGAATCTCACCGACACCCTCCCTGGCTCTTCACAATACCCTGACCAGCCATACATAGGCATAAAGTGCTATTGAATATTCAAAGCGACGTACAAGGGGAAACCCGGCCTCCGGAGGAAAACCCCTTGCAATATATATATATCCATATAGAAACCATTGTGCCAATCAAAGAATTGACCACAACAGCTGCGCCTCCAAGATGACTACTAAGGCAAATACAAGAATACCAGAGATCGCAGGGAATCAAGTTCCCTCGAGCAAACTGCCCCCTACTCCTGCCATAGGTACACAGACCGCGACAGTAATGCGAGATGGCGTGGTCTTTCTCCGCGTGACTCATACAACGTATCACCCGGCGCTAAACAAAAAATTGAAACTGCTATTTGCGATCCAGAACAGAATCACAAAAGCACAACAAAAAACAAAATCACTCATGCAGATTCATCAGGAAGCCTCTGTGCTCCCTGAAGATAGGGCCCACAAGCGCCCTTGTCAAAATATCTGCACGCTGTTCCTTCGTCGGAACGTACTCGACTGAAATCGTACCGGACGAAACCAACTCCCGAACGAAGTGGAAACGCACATCGAGGTGCTTCGTCCTCGAAGAGCTAAGGGGGTTTGACGCTAAGTTGATCGCTCCATCGTTATTGACGAACACCTTGATGGTCTCCTTCGAAATACTTGGTACGATGAACGATACTACCGCTTTCGCGAATAGAACTTCCTTAACGCCATCACCGAGAGCTACGTATTCAGCCTCAGTGGTTGAAAGCGTTACGATTCTTTGCGCACTGCTAAGCCAAGCAATCGTTGATTTACCGAGAGTTGCCGCTACTCCCGACACAGAACGCCTGACGTCGGCTTATTCCGCGTAGTTCGAATCCGTGTATACCGAAATATCGAAATCCGGTTCCCGTTCGAACGTGAGACTCAGATCCTTCGTGCCGAGCAGGTACTTGATGATCTGAAGCACCGCCTGCGAGTGCCTTTCGGTAGGATTGCTCGGGTGGCGTGCGACAACTCGCGTTGCGTTACCGATGTCGTGTCTCGACCAGACAACCAGCCACGTCAGTGCGCCCACGCCCTCCTTGCAGGGCCATGTGCCACGGGCGCCCTCCATCCTCGGTCCTAAGTTTGCACCCGAAGAAGCAGGGTAACGGGCAGTCGTCGTCACGTCACAACGTCTCGCAATTGTCTCGATAAACGTCTGTTGGTTGATTTTAGTTACCCCGTTCTCAATATCCTGGATAACTGCACACCCCGTGAAGAAAGATAATTATCCTAGGTCGACCGTGGTGAATTCTTTGTTGAGCGTCACAACAAGGTTGTCGACCTCCCACCCTAGGACCGGCGACAGCCATGTCGTCTACATGTACCGCCAGGACCAGCACAACCACGCCCTCTACGATTTCACGAAATCCGCAAGGGTCGGCCTTGCACTGGCTGTTCCATGCCGTGTTCCTCGACTGGTTTCACAACCAGTAGGTCGTTCCACAGTAAACCACTCTGCTTCAGGCAGTACAACGCTTTCTCAAGGTTTACGTACTTTCCAGAAAGTTCATCACAACCACCTGGGAGCTTCATGATCACCTTACAGTCTAGCTTGGCTTGCGTGAACGCATGTTTGACGTCTACGAGATGGTACGTCATGCATCCTATCTGATTAGCGACAGCCAACACTATCTTAATAGAAGCCGCTGCGGGTGTAGGGGCGTAAGTCTGGTTGTAGTTTACACCTTCACGTTGGATGAGTCCCTTTGCTACCAGTCTAGCCTTCGGTATAGTGATTAATCCATTCTTATCGGACTTGAGGGAAGACACCCATCTGGAGTCTATGGCCTTTTGTCCCTTGGGTAACTCTGGCAACACCGTAAAAGTACCCGATCCTTTCAGACCCGCCATCTCTTGGTTTCTGGCCCAATTCCACGCTCCCTTACAGCGAAATTTGTTCGCACCCGCTACTGACACCGGAGGTAGCTCTGCCTCAGATACAGGACCGGAAGGGATTTCGAAATCAGACTCAAACTCAGACTTCCCTTCAGATTATTTGACGGCCAGGGCGTACTCGTCGTGCGTGTTGTCCACGCTGCTCATCAACGAGAGAATGTCACAGGCAGACTCGAGGCTGTTCGAACTTGTGGTAACCACTTCCGATATATGATCGTAGCCGTAGCCGCCGAACACCATATCTGATTCCAACGCTTGCAGCTGTTCGGCTTCTTCGGCTTCTTCGTCCAGAAACTCTACCGCAAAAGCCTGCAGCTCCTCGTCGCTCAGGTATAAATCCAGCGCCTTGGCTACGTTAGTGATCCTACCACGCCTCTCTCTCAGTATAGATGAGGAGACCGAATCGCCGTGCCACGCCAACCTCTTTAGCCGGTTTGCTTCCCCTCTGGGTAGATCAGCAGGAAGTTCAGCGTATCCGCTGTTCACGGTACTTTCACCGGTGGCACCCGCGCCGTCTTCGGCGTCGGGACTGCTGCTGTTGCTGCTGCTGCTGCTGCTGCTGCTGTCAGGGGGGATGCTTTCTCCACCCCCGAACGAACCTCCACAAGACACTGCCGTGGAGGGGGATGGGGTGCTCCTGCCCCCCCGGAGCTCATCTCCAGTCGATTATGTCGTCGTCGGCTTCCCACCGGCGGCAACGTCGACATCCCCAGCAGACTTAGGTGGGTCTACTTCCCACGTCATTTCGAGGTCGTCATCGCTGTCCGAAGCGCCATCCCCCGCACCACCCGGAATTGACGTGCCCTCCCTGCCCTCAACGGCGGTCTCGCCGTCTCCCCGCCGTCAACGGGCGCGGGAAAGTGTCTGCTGGGCAGACAAGGGGGCAGGGGTCGGAACATGACGCCAGGTCACATCCCGGGTGAGGTGAATTTTTCCAGTGTCTTTGGACAAAATTCGGTGGGTGTCACGAGGGTGATTCAGTGCGGCACCTGGGTAAAAACCGGACTCCGCTTGCGCATCTGTCTTACGCTTGCGCTTTACTTTGGAAAAGCAGGGTTGAAACCACTGAATCAACCTCGGCGGAGGCGGCACACCGTGCCACATCTCGTAGGCTGATTTCATGCCCTTGTTAGACGCGGTAGCCGTTTCGTTGAGGTTTTCGCACCCCGAAGCTGTGAGCTTCGGCCCAGTACGGGCCCATATATGGCAAACCCTGGCCGACGAACGACACCTGCGCCTGGAAAACAGACGCCTTAGCCACCTTCTCGATCAGCGTCAGACCCCGTTCTGCTACACCATTGAACTGCGGCGCATTAGCCGAAGTAAATTCACGCTTTATGCTATGTTCCGTTTCGCAGAAATCTGTACAGAACATGGCATAAAGCGTGAATTTACTTCGGCTAATACGTCGCAGTTCAATGGTGTAGCAGAGCGGGGTCTGACGCTGATCGAGAAGGTAGCCAAGGCGTCTGTTTTCCAGGCGCCGGTGTCGTTCGTCGGCCAGGGTTTGCCGGATATGGGCCCGTACTGGGCCGAAGCTCACAGCTTCGGGGTGCGAAAACCTCAACGAAACGGCTACCGCGTCTAACAAGGGCATGGAATCAGCCTAAGAGATGTGGCACGGTGTGCCACCTCCGCCGGCGTTGATTCAGTGGTTTCAACCCTTCTTTTTCAAAGTAAAGCGCAAGCGTAAGATAGATGCGCAAGTGGAATCCGGTTTTTACCTAGGTGACGCACTGAATCACCCTCATGACACCCACCGAATTGGAAAAACCCATCTCACCCGGGATGTGACCTGGCGTCATGTTCCGACCCCTGCCCCCTTGTCTTCCCAGCAGACACTTCCCGCGCCCGTTGATGGCGGGGAAGACGGCGAAACCGCCGTTGAGGGCACGTCAATTCCGGGTGGTGGGGGGGATGGCGCTTCGGACAGCGATGACGACCTCGAAATGCCTGCTGATCTACCCAGAGGGGAAGCAAACCGGCTAAAGAGCGGGACGTGGCACGGCGATTCGGTCTCCTCATCTACATAGAGACATGATTCAGACTGCAGCACACTCTCGAAACCGTGGTATTTCGCGCAAACACCAACTTGCGACCGAAAGGTCGGAAACCGTTTTCTGTCCTTCAGTGTCGGCGAAGCCAACTTCATCTGAGCCACATAAGATCTTCGACTCGTGTGTGCTCTAGCGGTCATACATGAAACCGCCACTGGGGAGAGTCTCACCGACACTTGATCTGATTGGCTAAGGGCTCGGGTTAGAGTTCGGGTTAGTTATGTACTATCAATAGTCATCTCGTACACAGTGTGTGCCAACCATTTCGTCGGATAAAGTGGTAAGCAGGTAAGCAGTGTAAGCAACCCTCCGTCAAATACCTAGTACTGCTGTACGTGCGTAGGATATCATGTATACCCCTCTGTCAGGAAACAGGAAAGCAATACCGCTCGAATATGTTTATCGATAACTGCAAGCGTTTGCATCATCATTATTATTCCATTCGCCATCTGACAGTCAATGTGCAGGGCTTATTTCAATCATATATACCATTCACGGTCGCCCCGGTGGGCTAGCAGGCAACCACGAAGCCTGTTAGTGTCAAGATCGTGAGTTTGAGCCCCCCCCGAGCGCTTGCTCGTAGGGACTTTTTCTCGCAAACAAATATCTTGACTAGCGGAAAGCGTGAGAGCGTGAGTTAGCAAAATTCGATGAAGATCGACGAGCGTTGGGAAGGCTGAACCATCTGCGCGATAAAAACCAATTGCAAGAACCGTAGTGGGGGGGGGAGGGAGAGGAGCCTACTTTGTGACCCCGGATCTGAGTTACGACTAATAGGGAGGGAGAAAGACAGAAGTGCGAAGATAATAAATGGGATGAAAAAAAAAAGAAAAACAAACAAACACTTTATCCCGCTCTGTCCTACGGAATTTTTTAAGACAGAGAAGACAAAGGGCTACGGGGGGAGGTGACCACCTGTGTTGCTGCTCTCGTGTCCTCGGCCACCGCGCCTGGCACTGCTGTTGCCAAGCTTGGTGGTGCACGCTGTCACTGTGGTGGCCATGGTAGCTCCGCACCGCCAACAAGGTTGGTCAGGTCAACGATAATCCTTTTCCGCCTTTTTGGCCGGCTCCGGCGGTTGCTCCGATAAGGGGTACATAGCATTTGTTGTCGAAAACAAATCTGCCTGAGGAACAAACCAACTCAGGAGCAAAACTAACTCAGGAACAAACCAATACGAGACGCGTGCCTTATCGTTCATTCCCTTTTTTTGTTTTTCAAAAAACAAAACAAAAACGAAATGAACAAATACCTGCGATAGGCCGAGCGAGGTTATTAAGCTTCCGTTTTTAGAGTTTGAACTTAGTTTTTTTGTTTTTTTTCGCGGGAGGTAGATAGAGAGCAAGCGCTCCAACACTAAGATGCAACCGAGTAGCCCTGAGAAAAAGTATGAAGAGCAGCAGGTTACCCTACACCCCTACACCATGGCGTTTTTCCAAACCGAACCCGACCGCGCACGCCCCCGCCCCCCCCTCCCCCCCACGCCGGCCGCCTTTACCACTACGCCCGCACTCTCTACCGCTGATGAGTGCAAGTGGTATTGCCATTGGCGAGCAAAATATGTGTGATGGCTCGTCGTGTGGTCACTCGCCTCTCTCTCTCTATCTTACACGTACCCTACGGGAGACGAATACAGCAGGTACACCACACTGGGGATAATATAGCACACCCCTTCTTTGGGGCAAGAATCCGAGCCAAATATATCGAAACCCGACCCTTTAGGGGGCGGTGGTTTTTGTTGTTGTTGCTGTTGGAAATATCTCGACGAGAGCTTTAGTTAGACGCATCACCAGTCGCCAGGCGTTTGCACCTTCTTCCCCATCGTCAAGAAAAGTATCTTGTTTCGTTTTTTTTTTTTTTCCCGACGGGGTGTGTCATCTTCATTTTTGATTACGGTACACGAGGGGGTGCTATGTCATCACTAGTGTGGCACGGTACATTCACGACCTGAAAGCATTCATCCATATAGACTGCCTTGCAGCCTTGTGTGGGTGGTGGCTAATGTTGTCAACTTCTCTCTGCAGTCCGGGCCGCAAGGTAGTCTATGGATGGATGGTTTCAGGTCGTATATGGTTGGCCCTCTGCAGGGTAGGGACGGAAGAGAAGTGAACCAACATGAGCCATCACACACCAGCGCAGAAGTCAGTGTTCAAAACCGCCCCACAACTAGGTCAATAGCCCGAACCGGCACGTAGCTGTCACTGCTGAAGAGTCCAAAACGCCGAACCGACACGTAAACTGTCATTTTGCTGAAAACAGTTAAAAACAAGCCTACCACTGTACAGCAGTCGTCAACCATGTATATATATATGTACAGACGATCGTCCGTCACAGGACTAAACTGTATATACACTGATAGACCATGTAAATCGTCCCACGGCCAACATGTACGGCGTGCTTTATGCTACTATTAGTATTAGTATACTATTAGTGTAGTATTTGAATACAGTGGGTACCCCGACTTGAGAGAGGCGGTACCCTATATAAGATAATAGTACAGATAAGAGAGGCCAAATCGGCTGGACCCGCCTATTCATTTAATAACGCTATATATTACCCACCGCTGTGGATAAAGAGAAGCTACTAACGACTGTAGTTAAGATAAACTTTTTTTGGCCTGGACCACACTCTTCTCAAGTCGGGGTGCCCACTTGTATACTATTTGTATGCATCACCCAAAACCTGATTGTTCAGGATAAAATAAAACAAAAAAAGTCGATGAACAATCCCGTGGTATGTATGTATGTATGTATGTATGTATGTATGTATGTATGTATGTATGTATGTATGTATGTATGTATGTATGTATGTATGTATGTATGTATGATGTATGTATGTATGTATGTATGTATGTATGTATGTATGTATGTATGTATGTATGTATGTATGTATGTATGTATGTATGTATGTATGTATGTATGTATGTATGTATGTATGTATGTATATGTATGTATGATGTATGTATGTATGTATGTATGTATGTATGTATGTATGTATGTATGTATGTATGTATGTATGTATGTATGTATGTATGCATGTATGTATGCCATAGATAGATCTCTAAGTGCGAGAACCGGTGAATGGTTGATCGACTGCATGGTTGACGCTTCATAGTGGATTTGTGTGTGTGTTTTTTTTCAATCTCTTATCTTCTGGTAAAAGTCAGTGGTCCCGCTTGCTCGTGCTCGACGGACAGGTTCCCCACCCCCCCGGTGCATAATGTGGGCGTAACTAAGTCTTGTGGAGGCATTAAACAATGAATATATCTATAGCAAACCCACAAGGTCTCGATAACCTCTCAATTAGGCACGCCCAATCGTGGTGTGCGTATACATTGCTGAATGGTCTCCACAAAATAATGTTTTACGCCCATTGTGCATGGAGAGCGGGGGAGGGGGGGGGGGGGGTCACCGGCCCGTCTGTGCCTTCGTCACACCACGCGCCGAAGCGCCCCCCCCCCGCCCCGCAGGATGCAGCTCACTTCTGCGCTCGCCCAACACCTCAGGCGCTCCGTGGTGGTGCAGCAATGTCTGCCTGGTCGTGAAAACCCAACGATGCTCCGTCCCGGCATTGAGGGATGCTGAGGGTCTATGGTCATACGACTACGGCCATGCTTGAATACATGCACACACACCCCCCCCCCGCGCACCCCC
>MEHQ01002919.1:0-19717 GCA_008828725.1 Saccharina japonica | reverse complement strand
TTTTTTGTGCGTGAGCCCCCCCCCCCTCAATGTGCAAAGTTTGGTTAATTTTTCAATAATATTAACACTGCATAGAGTACACTCACGTAGGGAGGAGCTAGATAGTTCAAGATATTGCTGTACGTGCTCCGTTAGCGTCCTTATGGATTATATATTATTACTGTTTCAAGTTTATGTGGAAGACGCATATTCGGTAAGCTCTACTACGTGCAGTTCGCTGTTGAATAATCGGAGGGTTTCGGGGAGTATGATCATACTTGAGAGGGGAGAAAGCTGAGGTCCTGCTGACCAATATCTTTATTGCCTTTTCGGTGTTTTGGACTGTGTTGTTCCCTTTTGATATTATAGTGAGATTGATAATGAAATATGGGCGGTGTAGTGAAATTTTCCTATTTCATGCAGTTGAGACCGTCCCTTCGGGAAGGCTGCGGGTTGATTACCGGAAAGACGTTGGAATAAGACCAATTTAGTAATTTTCCTATTTCATGCAGTTGAGACCGTCCCTTCGGTACGGCTGTGTGTTGTTTACCGGAAAGAGGTTAGAGTACGGCCAATACATATTTTCGCTGATTTGAGTTTGAGTTTTTTTACAATGATTTGGGGTATTTTCGGATTTGAGTTTGTTGTTTCGACACTGATTTTGGGTGTTTTCGGATTTGAGTTTGGGTTTTTCGACAGTGATTTTGGATTGTTCGGAAATCATTTTGGGCTTTTCGGAGTCAAGCTTGGGTTTTCGGCACTGGTTTTGGATTTTTCGGAATTTATTTTGGGTTTTTCGGATTTGAGTTTCGGTTTTTCGACACTAATTTTTGGATTTTCGGAGTTGATTTTGTTTTGGTTTTGGAGTTGATTTTGGGTTTTTTCGGAGTTGGGCTTGGGTTTTTCGGCACGGATTTTTTTTTTTTTGTCGGATTAGAGTATGTGTTTTTCGGTACGGGTTTGGATTGAGTTTTTGGATTTTGGACAAGCTTGGTGCTTACAGCAGGGAGGCAGATGTTTGGGCATATAGTGGATTTTTGGAGATTATGTGTTTGGAGTAATATAGCACCACAGCAGTACTGTTGTGGTGTCACGACAAGAGGATTCATGTGTTTGATGATTGTGGACCTACTCGAAGTACGATATGTAGACATTTTTATCATGACAGTGTGCTGCGACTAGGGAGGCTGTTGGTGATAACCGCTGGTCATATATACGTTCGTCATAAGTCGCACCCATGTCTGATGTGTCTGATCGGGCGAATACATACGTGTGATTTGTGTAACTGGAATATGCGGCGGAAGTTTGGTCTCCCCGGGTAGGTTTTGGTAAGGGTAACATCTGGAAACGGAGGGGTGAAGCCCCTTCCGTTCAGTTCTTCATCTTGACGGTGGTTTCTAATATACACCTTGGGACAACATCTTCTCTCTCGCCTCATGGCAACCTCCGGAGTGTTCTCCAACTGCACCTCGTACTTGCACGAATTGATCGATTACCCCACCCCCCCGCCCCCCCCCACCCCTCCCCCCCCCCCCCCCCCCCCCCCCAAACTCCCCCCCCCCCCCCCCAGCGTAAGCCGCTCTCCCATTCACCTCGTAAGTCCTTGTCGCCGACCCGCAACCGATCCCAGCTCGTTAACTCTTGAACCTGCACCCGGCTACCCTCCTCCCCAGTGCTCCCTCCTTTACTGCTCACCCGCCTGTACCGATTGTTCTACCTGCTCCGCGTCGAACGAGCCCCACTAGCGAACTTCTGCAGCCCCACTCCCGTCTTACTTGCTGCCTCCCCTCCACCTTCCTCATCTTTGTTTTCGATGCTTCTTGCCATCTCACCGCTGCCCCCTGTCTGGCTACCCCCCCCCCATCCAATTTGTTGTGCCGTTGCCGTTTCCTCGCTTACTTCACGGGGTCATATTTTCCCCCTTACGGTAGTGGGTACCCATGCTTGCGTGCCCTCCCCGGCCCACTTGTTGGTGGCCTTCATTATCTACCCAATGCAAGCATCTATGGTACAGTAGTACAGGTGCCCCTCAAAGCCCACGTGTTATTGGTCCTTATCGTACGTTGTCGCCCATACATTACCTTACGCCGTCTTCGTCTCTTGCCCAACCCATTTCCATCGCCGCCCATTCGTCGTACTCTGTCTTGAACTCTGGAAGTCCCCCTCCCAGCTTCCCGTCTACTCTTCCGTCTCCTAAAAAATGCCTTTTGTTGTCGGGCCCGCTCATACCCAGCACGATGCAGCTACAACGCTGGAGACACATTTTCCCATGAAATAGCACCGGGGAAGGACAACAAATGCGAGACATAGGCCTTGCTCTCATCATAATCTTATATAGTACAAGGCTTTCCTACGGAGTGATCATAGTAAGGGTGACGCAAGGTATACCGGTTACCAACAACAGCAGCAGCAAAACCTACAGCAGCAACTACACTGGTGCATCTTCAACTAAAACTTCACACGTGGTTTCTGATCTTATGTTTTGTTTTCACTCACGGCCAATCTCACAATGTCTTTGTTTCGGATATAGTGTTATGCATCGTTCACAAACATCTGTTGAAGTACACTACGTCTCACTTCATGCGTTGGTTATGATCTTCACTTATTTTTCCACTCACGGACAATTTCAAGATCTTGGATTCGCTTCTTTGAGCGGGCGGCCTCAGCCGCAAACCCCTTGTATTGTATAGAGATTGGTGCATAAGACGAACGCCAGTCTAGTAGTTGTAGGCGTTATGCGCAGGAGACAGCCCACACACTGTCCCTTCTTACTTCTCTTCGCGGCACCCACACAGACTCCACCAAGTCGACTGCCCTCAGCCTCGATTGGCGCCATGGTTCAATATACAACATTTTATTGTTGAACTACAGTACTACAGCAGTACTACTTGTACCATGTGCATCGACACCGGTCTGCGTGTCCGTGTCGACCCCCACTACTCCTACCTGCGACTAGCGGCACACGCGGAACCCAAACTATAGAAGCAGCAGAGCGTCGACGCACACCAAATTCTGCGTCGACCCCAAAGGGAGAGGGGGTTTGCCTGAAAGATCTCTTCGCAGAAGCTTGTTTGCGCAACGGGACCAACTGTTTCCATGCGCTAGTCCTGAAACAAGCACACACTACTACATGCAGCAGTAAACGTAGCGTAAGGCTAACCGGCAGTCGCTCGCTTGAGGAGCTCAACCCCCCATTAACGTATACCGAGCCAAAAGGTCCAAACCCCTACCTACCGTGGGATAAGTCTCCACCCGAAGGACGACCACGTAGACGCCAACGCGTAGACACTTCGCGATCTGACAGGACCAACTAGCGAGGCCGGAGTAAATGCCGTAGTCTAGTCGAGGGGTTGCCTACAGTAGTAGTAATCATCGGTTCCTTAACAACAAGGAACCTCCCAACCTTACATGCCGGGGACTGTTGTGCACGCAAACCCGACGGGAAAAAAACACTTCCCTATGTATGAACGAGTAAAAACTGGAAAAGCAAAGAGAGACGAAAATAAAATAGGGACCACAAAGCTAGCGGGCGGAGTTCCTGCTGTTGCGGGAGGGAACCCTGTCCGGCAGGAAACGAATTGGCCTCTAAACGTTTACGCCTTCCTTACTACCGTAGTGGCGTGTGGCTCGCTGGAGCCGCTCCGTTAAACCAAACCCGCAACAACTCAACCGCGGGGGGTGCTACAAGTCACCGCCCACTCTTTCACGACCTTGGTAAGGAGCGGGGGGGCACCAGACCCGCCCGGACCCGCCACCGACGTCGACCAGTGCCCCTGGAGGTACTCTTCCTGCACGGAGGCCGGGAGCTTCGAGAAGCCCGAGATGTGGCCGCGGCAGTTCGTGGCGCCGCACACGCAGTCAAAGGAGTTTACCATTTCCACCTCAAACACTGCAAAAACCGACCCGCGAGCTAGGCGAGGAACAACTCCAAGTACGTATTACGTATGAGGTCCCGTACTCGAAGAGCTCTCAACCTCGCGAAACACCTGACGGCACACGAAAGCAAGACGGACAATGCCATGCCCTACAAGATATGCAGGTGTAACTAAACATATCGTGTATCATCTCAGCAATATGGCATGCCTTATTGCTCGTTTGGTGCTTGCCTTAGTCATTTGACCATTGACCACGCATCCCTTTCGAGACGGAGGGGGGGACTGTACTTCATTTTCATGCATGGCCGTAGTCGTATGACCATAGACGGAGAGGGGGGGGCAATAGGGGCATATGATTGCAGGTTATATTCCCTACACCATCACGGACGGCTGTCTCACGAGCACGAACATAATACCGTTTATCCTTAAACCCCTCCCGCGTGTCGGAAAAACCATCGATTCCCACTCCATGGTCTAGATGCCTTAAGGTACGGGCGCACGCTTTTTGTTTTCGGAGGCTCCTCACTTGAGGAGTCCCATACTATTAGCAAGTCACTAACTAGTATTTAGTACTATTAGCAAGGCGCTCTACCTCCCCGCCCCCCGCGAGGGAGAGCACATCGACTCCGGCTCGTTGTGCGTGCTGAATTATAACCCGGGTTCGCCACTTACCCGCATCTACGCCCCTATACACAAGAAGGGTAGGAATGGGGAGCGTGACAGACGTGGTCAAATTCCTAACTACGTTTAGCTTCGTACTGCGTTAGCGTTTTTTTTTGTTTTACTGCAGCTTGTGTTCCAGCAACAGCAGTCTGAGGATCGCTTCCACTGCCAAGCTATGCGCATCAGCGCAGAAACGTTGTGTCGTGGCTAGGTGGGTATGGGCGGGTTGATATGGATTGGTGGGTAGTAAGTGGGTTTTCACTGGGTGCGCCGGTTAGCACGTGGGCTAGTTAGCCCTACCACGACCAACACCACACCCACCACGGACATTTCCCTGTTAAGCGATGCGCGCCAGCAAAAACACCATGTATGTTGGGCAAAGTGGGTACAGGTCGGTGGGAGTGGACTGCTGGGTGAGTGGGTTGTTAGGTGCGTCGATTGGAGCGTGGACTGATGGTTGGTCCCGCCACCAACAACAACACCACCCGCCCACCACAACATTTCATTCTCGAGCCATGCGCATCAGCGTAAAAACCTTGTATTTATATTTTAGTGGTGAACTGCTACTAATGCATACCAGGATACCAGGGCATACAACAGGCGTCCGGCATTTTCGCAATCGTTTGGAAACACTAGGACTTCAAATTTTACAGCAGTGTTCCCAGGCCTGCAGAGTATATGCAGACGTTTGCATTTATTTTTCGAATCCGAGTTGTTTTCGTCGAGAAACATCATGTCGAGTAAATCCCGACACTTACGGGGGTGTCTCGATACTAAAATTCGGTACGAAAGTCCGAAACAGACGGACAGCGGATGAGGCTGATTCTTGGTGTAAAGATGCCTCGAGGTATGACAAGACGATCGATATCCTCACCATCCCCTAATTCGTTGTATATCAGGAGATATGACGTGTCTACGTGTTTACCATACAAACTTAAGATGTTATGATGTTTGACACGAAATCTGGATTTCCCAACCCAAATTATCGATTTTTTTCCATTTTTTTTCAACACGTGATTTGCATCGCTGTCGTCTACAGCTTCAAAGAGGGTCAAGGCTGATTTTTGTTTAAAAATGATCCGGAATTTTTTTCAAACGACCATAAAACTCCGCCATCGAAAAACAAAAAACTTGACCCTCTTTGAATCGTTCGGTTGTACTCTAAGGGAGCTCCATACAAATTTTCAGGTCGAAACTCGAGAAATTGCGTTGGGAAAAAGCTGGCCAATACACCAGAATCCTCTCGGCCGGACCAGCTCGTATGCGTTTATGCGTTTGGTATGCGTGCGTATCTCTTTCTCTCGCGATTTTGCGATTTGAGTGACCTCATTACGTAGCTGTTATTTTAGTTTCATATACTTGCTTTTTTGCCTTGTTTCTCCTTTTGAAACCGCCCTATGCCGGTGTCTTCCTTTCGTGTGTTTTTTCTTCTAGGGGCGCTTTTGTCTCCCTGCGTCATTTGTATTATGTTTCGTTTCAGAATTCGATTTTTTATTTCTTATTTTTCGGTCCGGCTCGTGTCGTTTTGTTCTCGTACCCGGCACGTTAGCATCTCACTTGCCTTGCCCATACATTTGCGTTTATTTTGTTTTGGTTTTTCTCTGTTNGATGTGGCTGTTGTCTATCGCGTGTCGCACGAGAAAAAAACGTTTGTATGCTTCTTGGGTATCCCTGCCGTATTTTAGACACATGAGCGTAGATGGGTATGGCAGTTGTCTGTCGTGTGTCGCACGTGAAAACGGTACCGGTATAGCGGTAGAGTGAAAAAATAATATTCTGTTGCGTGGATTTTATTTCATGGCTGCCAGACACGAGAGCGTAGATGGATGTGGCGGTTGTCCGTCGTGTGTCGCACGGGAGATAGTTTTCGTTTTATCCCACGGTATTGCGGTAGAGTGGTATATTCTGTTCGTGGGTTATTTTTTTCATGGTGGGGCTTCTTGGGTTAGGACTGCCGTAGACACATGGGCGTAGATGGATGTGGCGGTTGTCTGCCGTATGTCGCACGGAAAATCGTCTTTGTTTTATCCCACGGTATTGCGGTAGGGTGGTACGTTCTGTTCGTGGCGGTTGTCCGGCGTGTGTCGCACGGGAGAGCGCTTTTTCTATTTTGATTGTTTCGTCGAATTCTCGAGTTGTCTTCTTGGACATCACTGCCGTAGACACATGAGCGTAGATGGATGCGACGGTTGTCTGTCGGGTGTCGCACGTTTAAGCATTTTCGTTTTATCCCACGGTATTGCGGTAGAGCAGGTAGAGTGGAATATTCTGTTCGTGGATTACTTTTTCATGGGTTTGGTTTCCTGGGCACCACTATGTAGACACATGAGCGTAAATGGATGTGGCGGCTGTCTGTCGTGTGTCGCACGGGAATTTGTTTTTGTTTTTTCCCACGGTATTGCAGTGGGGTGGTATATTCTGTTCGTGGCGGTTGTCCAGCGTGTGTTGCACGGGAAAACGCTTTTTCTATTTTGATTGTTTTGTCGATTTCTCGATTTGTTAGGCGGTTGACTGTCGTGTGCAGCACGGGAAATCGTTTTCGTTTTATCCCACGGTAGTAGCGGATGAGTGGAATATTC
This sequence comes from Saccharina japonica, assembly GCA_008828725.1. Taxonomy (NCBI): domain Eukaryota; class Phaeophyceae; order Laminariales; family Laminariaceae; genus Saccharina; species Saccharina japonica. The sequence goes on along the minus strand of MEHQ01002919.1, from coordinate 12,621 downwards.
CATTCGTGGCATTCGTGGATTTTTCATGGCTTTGGCTTTTTGGGCACCATTGCCGGACACGAGAGCGTAGATGGATGTGGCGTTGGTCTAGCGTGTGTTGCATGGTGTTGCATGGTGTTGCACGGAAAAACACCCTATATTTTGATGTTTTGTGCTTTTTTACATGGATGGGTTGGGCTTCTTTCGCGTCACTCCTTTAGTTGTCTGTCGTGCGTTGTGGGATAGTGGCTTGGGTATACCATATTTTAGAGTCCGTCGATTTTATTCCATGGTTTGGCTTTGCTTGCCTCATTGCGTTGCTTTGTGTGTTTTCTTGCTGGAGAGTGTGCCTTTGATTGGGGCTCATTTATTGCGTCAGGGATCAATAATCGACATTTTAACGGGACTTCTTTCGATGTTATGGGCCTTTTTTGCATCATTCATTACGTCAGGAATCAACAATACAAACTGGGTCTCTTCAACGGTTCCTTGGCATCGTAAACTGGAGCCTTAACACGCTATATGCGCCCTTCACAATCGTTAAGAGCTAGACTGATGTCATTGCTGGGCCTTATTGCCTTCAATCAGCGACGTCGGACGGCCGTGAGAGACCGGGCGGCGAGCCACCGTTGACTAATTAATTATTATTAGGTATTTATTTGCCATCCGACAATGCTACAATCGGTTCAAGCGGGAGCTGTACGATATGGAGGATGCCCCGTTCACTCTAAGGTGCGCATGCTAAAGGCCGAGGTGATGGAGACACTGCTGTACGGGTGTGTGACGTGGACCCTTGGCCAGGAGCACTTCGCTGAGCTCCGAACGGCACACCACAACTCCCTCCTACAGATCATTGGTTTCCAGCGCCGACAACGCACCGACCATCTCATGTCGTACGCCAAGGCTCTCAAGAAGGCACAATGCGAGAGCGTTGAGACGACCATCCGCAAACGACGCCTCCTCTTTGCGGGGGGCGTACAGCGCACGACCAATGAGCGGCTGACCAGGCGGGTGATGTTTGGGACGATCGCCGGTGGGACGAACCCGGGGCCTGGCCGACCAGAAAAGAACTGGGCACAATGTCTAGCAGATGACCTCAGGGTTTTTCGAGCGACAGAGGGCTCCACAGAAAGCTCCCCTTTACTGTTCGGAGCAGAGACGTTACTATGGCAGAGGGCGGCAAAAAAGAGGGGGGTGTGGTATCGGGGGGTTGGCGAGGCGGCGGACCATTTCATGGCGAGGTGGCACAGGGCCGAAGCGGAGAGGAGCTAGCTACGGCATACAGCTGAGGACGCCAAGAGAGACGACCAGGAGAGGGGGGGGGGGGGCAGGGGCGGCCGTACTGATACAGCTGTCGACGAATGCAGAAACGAAATGATAGATCGTGTGGCCAGATATCGGCTCGACTAGTCCTTGAATTCCATTATTTGTTTCCGTTGATGTGTTCACTGGGGGGGCGCGGCAGAGGTAGTATCGACTCTTGACACCGTTTTGTTTTTAGAGTGGGAATGAGATGGCAGAAGGTGTGACATGGTCCCCGTATCAGTTTTTATAGCAGAGACGGGAACTTGTTGTTACCATCGCCTTGAGCTTGCCTTGAGAACTATTTTTCTCTTTTCCTCTCTCGTGTCTTCTTTCTTGCTTTTTTTGCCTTGTTTCTCCCTTTGTTTCCACCCTATGCCGGTGTCTCTCTCTTGTTTCGTGTTGCCTCGCTCGTGCAGCAGTTATCTGTTCCTCTTGGGCACGTGTGCTTTTCGTCTAGGGGCGCTTCTGGCGCTTCTGGCGCTTCTGTCTCCCTGCGTCATTTGTATTATGTTTCATTTCAGAACTTGTTTTATTTTGTCTTTTTTGTTCTTATTTTTTGGTTCGGCTCGTGTCGCTGTGTTCTCGTACCCGATACGTTACGCATCTCACTTGCTTTATTATACCCATTAATTTGCGTTTATTTTGTTTTGGTTTTTCTCTGTTTCACAGTCTGTGACCACAGAATTTGAATCTCTCTAGGATTGGGAATCAGGACAGGCACTGGGTGTACTGATGTGGTTGAGTAGAAAGAACGGGTTTAATGTGAAGACAACAACAACAACAACAAACAACAACAATGGGTAAACGAGCGATGCGCATCAGCGCAAAAACCTTGTATTTTATATTTTAGTGGTGGACTGCTACTACTGTAGTGCATACCAGGATACCAGGGCATACAACAGGCGTCCGGCCCCGCACCACGAGCCGTAGGCTAGGAGCGGCCCCTGGCCGCGCCCTCGGAGGGCCACCAGCCACCAGAGGCCATTTGTTTTTCACCACATATTATGCGTCATATACACCAAAAACTGTGCGTCTAACCCGATCGGTTTAGCTGTTTGAGGCCTGCTTCGTCCTCAGCTATTATTAAAAAATTAAATTATGTATTAATAGAGGAAAATAGCATGAGGTTCAATCGAATTCTCAAAGGAAGTCAAGTACTCCTATCCATGCCAAAAGAGGAAACCAGCCCCAAATAAAGCATATAATAAGACGAAATCAACACAAAACAAGAAACAAATAACAAAACGGAAATCGCCTGAGGCCAAAAGCACGGCAATGGGTTTTTCGCCTGCGGGCGTAATAGGCTGCGGCAAAAAAAAAGGACCCACACATTTTAGGCGAAAAAAAACGTGCCGCACAGGAAAATTGTGGTGGGGCAAGCCGGTAAGCTGCACCATGCCTTTGGTGCGTGGTGAAAAAAACGGGACAAAAAACGTGCGCCAGCGCAACGTGTCACCATTTATTTTACGCCCTGATGCATACCATGCATATCTGGGAAGAACTCGGAAATGAGGTTTTATGAATACACACCAACTACCTGGTACTATTTAGACAGGTACGCATATTTTCCAATCTGAAACATGGGTGCCAGCGCATACCGACACCCATGCGGAGCCCTTGCACTGGCGGGAGAGTGTAAGCGGTTCGTCGTTTAGCAGCGCGCTTCTGGTTCCCTTGCGTCATGTGTATCCTCTTTTATTTCAGAACTCGTTTTGTTTCATTGTCTTTTTTATGTTTATGTTTTTTGGCTGGTATGGCTTGTGTCCTTGTGTTATCGTACCCGGTAAGATGGCATTTCGGTTACTCTAACCATTCATGTGAGGTTATTTTCCTTTTGTTTTTTCTCTGTCTCACCAACACCTCGAAGTCTGCGACCGCATAACTTGGATATCTCTAGGATTAGCAATCAGGACAGACACTGGGTGTGTACGTGGGCACTAATAACAGCCGATATTCCTAATCGAAAATTGCCTTTCCGATGAAAATGAAAATCGATTTTAGTACTTTGTTGTTTTTCAAGAATTGTATTTCGCTCACAATCAAACTTCAACCTAGAGTATATGTTACTCGATGGTAGGTATCGATCCACGAAAACAAAATTGAAATCAACCTTGACAGGCTCGTGAAACAGAGGAGACTAGGGAATTGGCATTTAGGGGCGAGGTACCTCGCCCGTAAATCCTGATATTATTGGATCTTCGATATCTTGATACTGCCGATGCCGATTTCTATTTGTTTTTGTCATCGACGGCTGCCAGAACTGACAATAGTTTACAGGGTGTGTCAGGTATAAGGTATACCTATACCCGGGAAAGTTTTTGAGCTCGTACCTAACGCACCTAAAACGTATTGGTAAGGTATTGACGGCCGTATCTAACGTACCTAACACTTAGTTAATTAGGTAAGGTACTGAGATCCGTATACGTAACGTACATAAAACTTAGCGTAAGGTATCGGGGTCCGTACCTAACGTACCTACAACTTAGGTAAGGTATTGAGGTCGTCCCTGAGCTCGTACCTAAACCCGGGTATTTCGTCGACGTGCATACCCGATACTCGGGTAAGGTATCGAGCGGCGTACCTATCGTACCTATAAAACTTAGGTAGGGTAAGGTATCGGGGTCCGTACCTAACGTACCTAAAACTTAGGTAAGGTATTGTGAGGTCGTCCCTGAGCTCGTACCTAGACCCGTGTATTTCGTCGACGTGTATACCCGATGCCCGGGTAAGGTATCGAGCGGCATGCCTATCGTATCTAAAACTTAAGTGAGGTATCGAGGTCCCTACACAACGTACCTAAGTGGTTAGGTAAGGTACATACCTGAGTGTTTTTCCCGGGTATACACAACAAGTACGTACCTCTTACCCAACATATACCCTTAAACAAATACATTGTGTGAGGGAAGTACGTGTCTTTTTACGATTAAAAACCCAATATTTTCGAGTTTCATTCCCATCGGAAAGGCAATTCTCAAAATCGGCTGTCTACTGGGTCTACTGATGAAGTTGGGGAGAAATAACGAAGACAACACACCGACCATACGCGTACGCACGCATGTACGTACTCTCATAAGACTCTTTTCGTTTCGCTTCATTTTCTCTCAGTTTTTTTCTTTTCTTGTACGCGTTTACGCGTTTGGTATGCGTGCGTATCTCTTTCTCTCGCGATTTTTGCGATTTGAGTGACCTCATTACGTAGCTGTTATTTTAGTTTCATATACATACTTGTTTTTTTGCCTTGTTTCTCCTTTTGAAACCGCCCTATGCCGGTGTCTTCCTCTTCTTCGTTTTGCCCCGGCCGTGCAGCAGTTATCTGTTCCTCTCTTGGGCACGTGCGTTTTTTCTTCTAGGGGCGCTTCTGTCTCCCTGTGTCATTTGTATTAGTGTTCGTTTCAGAATTCTATTTTTATTTGTCTTTTTGTTATTATTTTTCGGTTCGGCTCGTTTCGTTGTGTTCTCGTACCCGGTACGTTAGCATCTCACTTGCCTTGCCCATTAATTTGCGTTTATTTTGTTTTGGTTTTTCTCTGTTTCACAGTACACCCAGGTCGCCCCGGTGGGCTAGCAGGTAACCACGAAGCTTGTTAGCGTCAAGGTCGCGAGTTCGGGCCCCCCCGAGTGCATGCTCATAGGGACTTTTTCTCGCAAAAAAAATCTTGACTAGCGGAAAGCGCGAGAGCGTGAGTTGGCAAAATTCGATGAAAATCGACGAGCGTTGGGAAGGCTGAACCCTCTGCGCGACGTACGTGGAGACCCCCTTCTCCCTTCGCACCTCGCACTACACGCCACTCGAGCGACACCCACACATATCTGCCTGCATACCTCCGCCGAAATAATACGAGATAGAAGGCTCCCCTTCGGGATTGTGGTTGACTTGTAATACCAGAGGTGTCACAAAAGTTGAGAAGGGACAATACAGCAACAGGCGTTCGTTTCTCGTACTATTAATAGCAGCTACTCGTATACGTAGCCACCGGGCGAGCACGAAGAGCATGAAAAAAAACTCTATTTTGCATTGCAAGGAACGGCAGGTTCGTGGGGTGCGTTTTAAACTTGATTTTAGTATGTACCTGTTTTTGGCCCCGAACGGACCAGGTGTACCTGTTTTTGGCCGCTGCCCTAAAAAAAACGAAAACTATATATTTTTCAACTCTCAAGTACTCGTGTTTCATCATGACCGAAGGGCTTAAACCTTCCTTTCTACCCGTCGACATCCAGCACACCCAGTGTCCGTGCCGATTCTTCATCCTAAAAGGTACCAGTTCTGTCAGTGGTCACATAACTACGACACAGAGATACTACACTCAGTGCAGTAAGCAGAACAGACAATGCAATGCCATATACGACAGGCAAGACTTACCCTGCTATTAATAGCAATCTTCAGTAGGTGCATGAAAGAGAAAAAAGAGAAGAGAAAAAAATAAAGAAAAAAAGCGAAAAAAAAAGGGGAAAAAGAATAAAAAGTAAACATAATAAAGCCAATCAACACTCAACCAACCAAACAAAAGCATGACCAAATAAAAGAAAGAAAGTGTCGTGCTTCGTACGCCTGACACACTCTCATTGAACGAGCGTGTTCTATATAATAGCATTTAATCATATTATACCGGTGTTTGTGACTTAAGGCCCCTTCGGTGAAAAAAAGAGTACTACTACAAGAGTCTTGAAATATACACTCAACCATGTTATACATATATATTTCGTCTTTTGTACTGTAACTGGTACCTTTTTAGGATGATGAATCGGCACGGACACTGGGTGTGCTGGATGTCGACGGGTAGAAAGGAAGGTTTAATGTGAAGAACACACACACACACTGGGGCTATATATACTATTTTTGCTACAATAACACCATACAGAGTACTGTATCACAGCAGTACCAGGTACTCCTTAGGGGCCCGTATATACTAACGAAAGAAAATTTCAAATCGAATCGATTTCAAATCGTTTTTTTTTCATGAATCGACGCGGACTTTCATCTGATTGGTCAAACCATGAATCACCGGAGAGACATTTAACAGCCGATTTTCCTAATTAAGAATTGCCTTTCTGATGAGAATGAAAATCGAAAATATTGGTTTTTGAATTGTAAAGAGATGTACTTCCCTTCTTACTGTCATTTTTTTCACTGTAAACTATTGTGAGTTGTAACACCCGTCGATGACAAAAAAAAAAAAAAAACGAAATCGGCATCGGCAGTCTCAAAATATCGAGGATCCCAGAAAATCTGTATTTATGGGCGAGGGACCTCGCTCATAAATGCAAATTCCCTGAAAATCCTTGATGTTTCGAGCCTGTCAAGACCGATTTCGATTTTCTTTTCGTGGACCGATACCTACCACCGAGGCATATATTTTCTGCAGTAGGTCAAATTTTGATCGTGAGCGAAAGACAACTCTTAAACAATAACAAAGTACTAAAATCGATTCTCATTCTCATCGGAAAGGCAATTCTCAATTAGGAAAATCGGCTGTTATTTGTGCTTTGGGGCATGAAAAAATAGATCAGATCGGAGATCACAAGAAGTCCCAAAATACTGTATTTTTTGCAAATCGAACATGCCTGGCATGTTCCCACTGGGTGAACGTCCCCGAGGCGATCCGTCGCTGTTTGGCTGTTTGGGCTGTTCTCGACAAGCACCAACGAGGCGGTAAATCGTTAACCTCAAGGAGTGGCGACCGGAGCAATAGCCGCGCCCACGGCTACAGACCATAGCACAACGTGGCCCGGCGGTGGCTCCTAAAAAACGTAATGGCGGTCGCAACTGGTCGCAAGCCCAATTTTTGCAACAGCTCGATCGGCCAAGCCCGACGAGAACCAAGCGATCGACCCAGAACACGGAGGAAAAACTCAAGACTTCGATAGCTACATCGCTGTCTGTCCGGTGTGTGGCGTTTGAGGGCTTCCTCCGTCCACCCAAGCGAAGCTGAGAGTGACAGCTTCCTAGCCTGGGCCTTCAAAATAAAACAGAGGCTGTACGCGGCGTGCACGTGACGATGCACGCCGTCGCTCTCAGCTTCTCTCCTCGGTACTTGTCAGCCGGGCGTTCTGTGGGATGTCGCGTTATTCCGATCTCATTCTTCACATTTCGAGAACATACGGAACATACATAATACGTGATTTCACCCGATAGGACGCAAAGCCGTATTTTCACTTAAAAATCGGAACAAAAATCGATTCGATTCATACTACTCGTACAAAACAATCGATTTGACTGAAACCGATTCGATTTGAAACTTGCCTGGGTTAATTAACACCCTTACGGAACACGGCATAATACGTAGCTCCTCCAGTTCTACACGTAGTCCCCTGCTACTGGTGCGCGGCGTCCTCGTCGAAAATGTCGTAACCTCACACTGCACAGACCCGGGTCAGTCACTAAGTATAGGCCCTCTTCTCCTCCCTCCCCACTACGGTATTGTAACGAAGGATAAGAGCTATTTTAGACGCACGCACTCATGCCTGCAATTCCCTGTCCCCAGTCTCTTACCGCTTCTAGTGCGTTTCCTCCGTGAGTATGCTTGCAAATAGGCTCCTCCGTTTCTTCTCCCCACAGCTTCCTGCACAGACCAGTCTTCAGCCTGCGAACTCCTGTCTCGTCTCAAGCCGTCCTCTTCTGCTACACAACAGAACTCCGTATGAAACCTTCAACAATGCCTTACTGTAACTATCGCGGTACTCGGTCTCGCTTCGCAGTCAGTCAAGCTCAATCACGTTCAAGTTCTCTTCCGTTTTTCCCTCTTTGGTTTGTGTGTTTTGGTTTTGGTTTTTGGACTGAGAGGGAGCGGAGCCTTCTGGGCTGGCTGGAGTTACACGGTCCTAGGAGGCATTCCGCTACGTACGTACTTTACGTTACGTACCTCTAAATCCGCCGCAACACCCCCCCAGCACGGTTTCCTAAGAATACCGTGCTAACCGGGCTGCGGACACACTGGAGTAAGAGTGAGGGCCTTTTCCCACACTTAGTCGTGTTTCGATTGCCGTAAGGCTCGAATGAGTGGCGTCTACCATTTTCATGGGAAGGCGTCACCCCGGGGGTAGGGACCCTGGGCCTCGCGCGTTTCCGCATTAGGTCCCAGATCGGTACTGCTGGACTTGCTAGAATGTCTCATCAAGCGCACCAGCTGAAAGCCTCTTATCCACCACTTCCCGGCTGTTCCCGTTAACCCGGGTAGGCCGAGGTCTTGATCCTGTTCGCGAGTCGATCTTCGGTTAACGTCTTCTCCCGTTCTCCATCGACCTTCACTTCACTTCCTCGCGTTTACGGGGGACCGGATTGCGAATTTTCGGTTCTCCTAGCTTTCAGGATCTCACGTTCGTTGAGTTCCTCCCAATCTCCGTCTGCGTACCGAACCCGCCAGTACGGTGACTTGTAGTCGAAGATCTTTGAAAGGTGACGCTTCTTGTTTCCTTCAACGTCCGCGAATTCTCTCCAGATCACGGTTCCCACGGGGGGTTGTTTCAACGCATGTTCACGGTCGATCCCATCTCTTTCCTTCCGTGTTAGCATCGAAGTCGGCCTTGCCCGGCACTCCGCCCCGTGATACGCCTCCCACAGTGCATGGAAAACGTCCAGCTGTAAGGGGGTGAAACTGTCTCGCGTCTCCTCTTCGGACAGCCACTGCGACTCCGTGCCAGCCACGAATCGTCCCTTGTATCGCCACTTCCAAGCGTTGCCCTGACCCCTCACAGTCTCTCTGTCTATTAGGGTATACATAGGCGACGTTACAGTCGACGGCTCCGCAAGTCCGAAGTCAACTCCCCATGCCAGGTGAGCAAACTCGTCCTCGAAGTCGTGACGGAGGTTGTTCGCACGTGAGTGGAACTTCTTGGTTCGCTGCCGACGCCCTTCGTCGGCGAATCCCTCGCCCATTCATCGTGACGATGTAGCTGAGTCCTGGTAAGACAGCTTCAGTAACCTCCCCAGGTCCGGTTTAGTGTTCGTGGGCTAGTTTATGATGTATCCCCTCCCTTGCCATCACAGACTCCGCCTCCTTCACCAGCACCTTGTCTCCGACATCAACACGGGTTCCCACCGAGGTCCGACCGATTTCAGCGTTCCGACTCTCACGAGTCTTCTGCCTGTCATCATGCCTTTTCAGTAGAGCCTCCCGTACATCCCGTACCTCCTTGTACGCTTGACGTTTGTCGGCCACGTATCTGTGCACCCCGCCCCTGAAATCACCACCATCGATCTCCGGGTGCGTAGCATCAAGTTGCGTGCGTGCATCACGACCGAAGAAAAGACGGAAGGGAGTTGGCTTCCCCGGCAAGCGCGGGTCCGGAGTGGTACGATGGATCCACAGTGCCGGCTGCACGTACTCGTCCCATCTGCGAGGCCAGGTCTTGCAGAGTTCTCCTAGTGCTTCGTGTAGCCACCCCCCCAGTCTCTCCACCGTCCCCTGCGCACGAGGATGATCGGCAGGCCCATAGGCGATGGTCACGTTCAACCACTTGCACAAGTGTTGCATCACCTCTGCCGTGAACTCAGATCCCGGATCACTGCGATCATACAGCGGTAGCCCAAAAGTAAGCATCACTTCGAGCAGTTTCTTCGCTACTCCGAGTGCTTCTTTCGTGGGGAGCGGGAAGGCGAACAAGAGCGGGAAGGCGAACAAGAAGTTGCCGGCTTTGTCGACTGCCACCAGTAGAACTTTGTTGCCTGCGTCCGACTTCGCCCCCATGTCCTGGATGTCGACTTCGAGTACCTCGCCGGGTCGCAGAAACTTCGCCGGTAGCATGGCAACCCGTTGACTCGCTGATCGCTTGCGACGCCTGCACCCACACGAGAGGACGTAGTCTCTCACGTCCCTGATGAGGGTGGGCCAGCAATACCGACGACTAATCAAGGCTGTAGTTCTCGCAGTCCCTGGATGCCCTTAGGTGCTGTGTGCTAGCGCCACAATCCCTGGAACGAGAGATTGGGGAACTGCAAGTCGTGGGACCTTTCCTAGAGGTGCTACCCACAAGAGGTCGTCGTCGTCCATCACATATTCGCCACCTCCTGCTCCTCGGTTTCCCACTTCCTGGAGTTCTTTCCGAATCCTGCCAAGTACCGCATCTTCGCACTGTTCCGGGCAGTAGTGTCGAATGGGGGCCACGTATGGCTTGACGAGGGGATCTTTGAGCTCCAGTCGCATTGGCACTTCCTTGCATGCTGGTACGCTCTTGGGGTTGACCGCGAACACATCGATGTACTCGTTGAGAATGCCCATCAGTGTATCCTTTTCGCCTGGACTGAGCTGTCCGAAGTTGGCCTCCCCCAGGTCCACCGTGAGGACTTCGCTCGGAGTTTCTGCGATTTCACCACCTTTGTCGAGTTGCTCCGGTGGTCTCCCCTTGTCTTTCTCCTTGATCACCTCATCCTGTTTCGGGCCTGTCGGTTCCTCCGACACCGGGTTCATGAGTGACTTCATGCGTTCCCGATCGTAATTGTTGACAGCGTAAACCGTCGCAACCACCATGCCCCCCTGGATCTTCACGTTATCCTGGGTAACATTCGACAACTTGTATTCGAGCGGTATACCCGGGAACCACCACTGTGCTTCCCTTGGTACTCCTAGATCCACTCCTAGTTTAAGATCATAGCGGTTAGTTGGCTCTACCACTACGAGCTGTTGTACTTGAGGTTGAGGGCCTTTGACAAAAGCGTCTACCTGGATACTGGTACCTCTCGGAACCTCTACGTCTTTCGCAATGCGTAGTTTCCAGTGCAGAGTGCCTTCGTCCTCCCATACAGAGCTTCCTAACTCCATAATCCCCGCCGGAATCTTCGGTTCCTCCAACTGTTCCGGTTCTTGCTCGTCTGTCGATGGTTTCAACGCGCAATAGTGGTCCCACTCGGCATACATCGCTCCTGTTGCGGCCTCTCCGACCTCCTTCGGGGCGAATGGTACCCACGATGAGGATGATGTCGGCCGGAAACCCTCCTCACCATCGAAACTGATGATACTTCGATGATCCATCATGAACGCGGCTCCAAGCACCATCGCGTACGGGAGTCCTTTCGCCACCCGGAAATTCACACGGAAGATCTGATCGACCGGTGCAAAGACCAGCGGTAGCAAGCACGAGCCTACCACTTCCATCGGGGGTACGGCGCTGTTCTTTGGGTTTGCTACGCTAAGTAGGCCCTTTCCCGTTGGACTCACCAGTGATTTTCTCCAGCCATCACGTTCCTCAATGGACTCGATGAACTGCCGTGACAGGTAGTTTCCTCCGCCCGCCCCAGTATCCACCAGCACCGCAATCGGAAGTCGCCGGTTGGGGTGTTCGAGAGCCTCCACACCGCTCCCGGTGCAGCACCGACTCGTAGGCGCTCTTCCGTCCTTCTACCCCCATTTCCTTGACTAGGAGGTCGACCATGCGTTGGGCTTCTTTAGAAAACCCTCCGGTAATGTCGTATAGCGGGTTAGACTGTCCAATCTGCGACCCTAGTTGAACGGGTGGTTGCCCTCCCTGGGGTGGTTGTCCTCCCTGGGGTCCCCACCCCTGCATCACGGGTTGACCACCCCACGGTGCCTGCCACCCCTGAGCTCCCGCTGGTCCGACGAACCCTGGCTGCTGTTGACCAGTGAATCCTGACTGCTGTTGGCCAGCGAACCCTGGTTGCTGTTGACTAGCGATCCCTGGTTGCTGTTGACCGGCGAGCCCTGGCTGTTGTTGACCAGCGAACCTTGGCTGCTGTTGGCCAGCGAATCCTGGCTGCTGTTGGCCAGCGAACCCTGGCTGCTGTTGGCCAGCGAACCCTGGCTGCTGTTGACCAGCGAACCCTGACTGTTGTTGACCAGCGGACCCTGGCAGCATTTGGCCAGCGAACCCTGGCTGCTGTTGACTAGCGAACCCTGGCTGCTGTTGCCGCGGCGGTCTTGGTACCATCGGAGGTCCCCACCGCGATCCAGGGTTCGGTTGTGCTCCTCTTGGGTCTGCCCGTGGACCCCATCGTCCTCCGATTCCAAAGGGCGAAGGTAGGGGGGAAGGGGCCATCTGGTTGTACCCATCTCCCGCTCCTACAGGATTTGCCGGTCCTGCTGCCCCTTGTCCTGCACCACCCTGTGAACCCCATCCAACCTGGCCGCTCTGTGGTGGGCCTCCAGCCTGGCTGCTGCCTCCCTGTGGCGGGCCTCCCCTAGGGTAGGGTCCACCAAAAGGTCCCCAAAAAGGTCCCCCTCTTCCTGCCATGGCCGTTTGGTGACCCGGTTAAGTTCTTTCCTCCAATCACTCCTCCCCCCTTCCCCGGGACGCCGCCCGTTCCCCTTTGACGAAACCTTTCGCTTTGCTGTCGTGTAGAGCAAGATGAACTCGACGTCGCTGTGTTGTACCCGATGTACTCGACGA
>MEHQ01000410.1:333515-368515 GCA_008828725.1 Saccharina japonica | reverse complement strand
GGGACGCACAAACACATTTTTTTTATCCGACACGCTACACCACAACCCATTCAACTATTAATAGGCCCCTCCGAACCGGGAGGAGGGGAGAGAAGGGTCTGTCACACTGAAACCAAGTGCAAAATCTCATCAGGGGGTGCTCCGGGCCAGCCCCGGTGTCACACAGAAGCCAATCAGTGCGTTACGAAACCCCTTGGGGAAAAACCCTTCGTTATGCGGCCATAGCATCTACGACGTACGTAACTCCACAACCCAACTCATTCAGCTTGGACCCTCCGGACCGAGACGGGGGAACAGAAGGAAAAGGTCCGCCACTCAAAACCCCAGTCAAAAATATCATCAGGGGGGGGGGGGATAGGGGACAGCCCCTGTGCCACGCAGAAGGCAATGAATGCCTTCTTACGAGGATCCACGGGAAACCCTTCGGTGTTTTGACAAAGCGCCATATGTACCACAGCCCGTTGAACGTGGATCCTCGGGACCGCGGGGGGGAAGAGGGGATAGGGGCCACAGCCACAACTAAAACCTAAAACTAGAGAGCTTTCTCATCAGGGGGCGATAGGAACCAAGCCCTATCACGTCTCACACCGAAGACAGAGGATGCCCAATACAATAAAGTAGCCCCTTAGGGAAACCTTGATAATTTCGGTACAACGCCACACGCATCACAACCCATTCAGCTTAGAGGCTTCGGACCGAGAGGGGGCAAGGGCCACAGTCACACTAAGCACCACGTGAAATATTACCATCAGGGTTGGTTATAGGATAGGGTCCAGCCCCTGTGTCGACCACAGACAAAAACAAAAACCGACCTCCTCACGAAACCTCTGGGAAAACTCCTTCATAATATGTACATGTTGTTAGCTCTGAAGGAGGGGGGGGGGGGGGGGCTGTATACGATACTGTCAAACCTCAGATGCACTATCGGCCCCCTCTAATACGAAAGAACCCAGTAAGAAACCCGACCTACATCAAAATATCTAGTATTGATAGTTGTTAGGGGGGGCCATGGTGAATAGAACCTACGGTACACAAAAAACCATATCCATTTAGTATACACTTATTTCAATTGGCAATAGTAGGTCCTGTTAACTATGGTCCCCCGCAATAGTTAATTCCGTGGTGTGGCGCAAGCAGATCATCACCGCTTTTCCGGGCTACTCGTACGCCACCACCTGTCCATGAAAAAAAAAAAAAAAAAGGCTGCCGTTGTACATTCCGCAGCGCAGGCAGCTCATCCCCCATGTCGTTTTTGTCCGAGCCACCTGTGCACATATACAACGGTGTTAGATATCTCCCTAGCACAGAGAGGCAGGCCATCTCCACGTTCTTTGTCTGAGCCACCTGCGCATACAAAACGTTTGTCGACTGGTTGTTAATAACTCCGTAGCGCAGCCGGCCCATCTCCTCATTCCACCATTCATGCCCTTGGCCTGGGCCACCTGCCCATATGAAACACCTATTAATATTAAGTTAGTTAGTTAGTTAGGTAATTCGCTGTTGCGCTAAACTCTGCCAGTTAAGTCCATTATACCGCTTAAAATGGTTGACTTGCTTATTAGATGGCCAGGGGGGCGGAGGGGGACCGCTGACCGCTTCCTAAGAGTTGCGCGTTTTTGCCGATACACTATTAGTATTAAAGTAACCCCGACCGACAAGCAGTTGTGTGGTAACTTATGCTTATTTGTTTTTTTTAATGATTTAAACATTGACCACGAATCCCTTTCGAGACGGCAGCGGGGGTCCCATGCACCTGTGCGTAGTACCAGGTGGAGCAGATGCGCGTTGTACGTACGGAGAAGATGGGAAGCTCCTACAGTTAGTATTCACTACCGAATAACCAGTGATAACACAAGTGGAAGCATTATTCGCGTATTTCTTGACGGTTACAGTTTTAACTTGGAAGGCGTTCAGCTTATTGTTTCAGTTACGCATCTGACGGGAGCCACAACCAACCACTGCGGCGGCGAATGCTCGGAAGCTGGGGTCCTTCATAGGGCCGAAAGACGGCGGACAGCTGCGGTGGGTAAGGGCCCTCCGTTAGAAGGCCACGATCAATGGCTTGATGGTATAGCACATAGGACACACATGAAGTCGTGATCGTGGCGTTGTAACGGGGAACCCTTGATCTATCGCGGGTGTTCGAGGTACTTCGGCCCAATGAAGGGCATCAGCTCTTAGTACTGCCGTTGCTGCTATCGGTTGTGGGTCCCATCGGATTCAAACTATGATTGAAAGCCGGACGCCGCCCCATGGCTTTAAAAACAAAAAGAGCGACCAACTGTGACGGACCTAACGTTTCGTCCGCACGACGCAGGCAGTAAACAAGTCGGGCGGGTTATTATACAGGGTTGTACATATTCGCGCGACGCCTCTGATCGCCGAAGAAGGCGCGTCTGACATGACATCGAAAGCCGCCAAGTTTCGCCGATCGATACGCTTACAACCAAATTATCCAATGTCTCCACATTGTGCAGGGGGGGGGGGCACTCATTTGTTTCTTGCCTTAGGCATTTGTCCATTGGCCATGAAGCCCTTCCGAGATGGCAGCGGGGGGGGCGGGGAAGGGGTCCCATCCACCTGTGCGTAGTACCAGGAGGAGCAGAGTGTGCTGTACATACGGAGAAGATGGGAAGCCCATACAGTTAGTATGTACCGAATAAACAGTGATACCACAAGTGGCAGCATTGTTCGCGTGTTTCTTGACGGTTCTAGTTTGTACTTGGAAGGCGTCCAGATTATTGTCTCAGTTACGAATCCGACGGGAGCCACAACCAACCACTATGGCGGCGAATGCTCGGAAGCGGAGGTCCTCCATTGGGCCGAAGGACGGCGGACAACTGCGGTGGATAAGGGCCCTCCGTTAGAAGGCCACGACCAATGGCTTGATGGTAAAGCACCTGACACACATGAAGTCATGGTCGTGGCGTTGTAACGGGGCGCCCTGATCTATCGCGGGTGTTCGAGGCCTTTCGGCCCAATGAAGCACATCAGCTCTTAGCACTGCTGTTGCTATCGGTTGTGCCCCCCGTCGGATCTGAACTATGACAACAAGCCGGACGCCGCCCCAAGGCAATAGAAAAGAGCGACCGTGACGGACCTAACTAGCTTCCGCACGACGCAAGCAGTAACCAAGTCGGGCGGGTTATTGTACAGGGTTGTGCATATTCGCGACGCCTCTATCGCCGAAGAAGGCGCTTCTGGCATGACATCGGAAGTCGCCATTTTTCACCGATCGATGCGCTTACAACTAAACAAACGTATTGGCTCTGTGTGCCATTACAGTACACGGCAGCAAAACCAGCAGCACACAGCACACAAACAAGTGAAAATGGCGGACGCAGAAAGTTTTCCCAGGAGGAAGAAAACGACACCGGTTTGGGTAGTGTGCAGAGATCATGGGAACGCCATCAATATGCGATATATATATATATATCCCTCCTGAATATAAGTATTTCAATAAGCATATCACTTGTCCAGGGCGCCCACAAAACCGTAACCCATGACCAAACCTACCCCCCGTCCCTCCCCTCTGGAGGACCGAAGCGAAGAGTTACGACGTATGTGTCACGATCCGAGCGTCCACAGACACAACTGTGATGATGGACTTGTACTTCCCGGTCATACATGCACAACGGAGCTTACCTGCAGAATGGAGCGCCCTCGGTTCGCGCGGAACCTCGAAGTGTTCCGGCCGAACGAAGGACATAAACTATTAGCACTGCTGCTGCTGCTGCTGCTGCTGCTGCCACTGTTGCCTGTTGCCGGCTGTCGCATGTGCTGACACGACAAGCGAAACACCGTCTAAAAAGTTCCTATTTCCAAAAGGAACCGTGACTGAACTGTCTTCCGGTCGAGCCAGGTAAGTACCTATCTATTTATCGACAGTGCATATACATATAGTGTATGTAATGGTAACTTGCGATTGCGGCACCTGTATCACGGAAGCCGTGTCTGTCTGTGCCATATACACACCAGTATACATATATATCTCACGGGTCAGGTTTCAGGGAGACGACCCCCGTAAGGTAGAACAAAAGCATCATCGTCATCTTCAATACTATAATCGTCCCCATCATCACCATCATCACCACCATCGAAGGTGGAAACGCCATCATCATCACCATCATCATCCTCACCATCCTCACCATCACCATCATCATCATCATCATCACCTTCACCATCATCATCACCATCATCATCATCATCATCATCATCATCATCATCATCATCATCATCATAATCATCATCATCATCACCATCATCATCATCATCATCATCATCATCATCATCATCATCATCATCATCATCATCATCATCATCATCATCATCATCATCATCACCATCATCATCATCATCATCATCATCATCATCATCATTATTACCAAATGATACCGACAAGCGCCCTTACGCCGGTGTTGCTCACATGTTTCCTATGAATAATTGTGTGCATGCATTACACAGCATTTATTTGACTACGTACAACATTTTATAGCACGCCAGCGAAAACAGCGAACGGAAACGCTGTACACGCCCGGCAGATAGATTACGAGCTAGATCAGATCGGACAGATAGATCACGATCTAGGTGAGATCGGACATATAAATCACGATCTACTGTAGATCAGATCGGACATATAAATCATGGTCCAGATCAGGTCGGACATATGGATCACGATCTAGATCAGATCGGACATATAAAGCACGATCTGGATCAGGTCGGACAGATGGATCACGATCTAGATCAGGTCGGACAGATAGATCACGAGCTAGATCAGGTCGGACAGATGGATCACGATCTAGATCAGGTCGGACAGATGGATCACGAGCTAGATCAGGTCGGACAGATGGATCACGATCTAGATCAGGTCGGACAGATGGATCACGATCCATACCACGTATGACAGATAGTTCGCGATCTATACCACGTCGGACAGATAGCTCGCGATCCAGATCAGTTCGGACAGAAATATCACGATATACACCATGTCGCGCAGATAGTTCGCGATCTAGATGATCTACAATAGATCCTAACCTGCCGTTATTATCAATATGATGTTATTGTGCAAGATCTGTATAGCACAGACACCCAACCCAGGAAACATGTTTCGAGATCGTGCACGTTGTATACGCCTCCCCACCCGGCACCACTTGAGCTACAGTAGATAATAACAAAACAAGGAACCCATCTTCCCAGAAAGATTTATATCGTCAAGCGAGAGAGTCGATCGATGATGGTCTGTCCGAAGTGTGAAACACATTTACCGGCAGTGGTACCAGGAGGAGCACAAGCCCGGTCGCTTGAGTACCGTATGGGACGCATGCTAAACAAGGTAGAGGTGTGCCGTATATTTGCCTTGTAAGGCTGGTCACTTGAGGAGCCCTGTACCCTACCCAATAACTGATTTTGGAGGCAAACAAAAGTTCTATTATATGTACCCGATTACCAATATCATGGCCTAAGAGTGCAGCGAACGATCTGTCTCGTATCACAAGAAATAAAACTCCCAGAGGAGTTTGGGTTAAGGGCCCGTTTTAACGAAGAAAAAAACAAATCACTTTGGAAAAAAAAATATCCGCTTTTCATTGGTCATCAGAACCCGCACCGCCACCACCCAAGATTATACCCCAATATCCTAATCTTTGGTGCTGGTGCGTGTGTTGACCAATGAAAAGCGTATTCGAATTTTATTTTTTCCAAATTGAATTTATTTTGTACTCGTTAATATGGACCCTAAGGAGCCCTGTCATCCCGAAACAATTTCAGCCGAACACTGCTCGTGCCTCTATTATCGTGTCACACCTGATGGCGAGGAAGGGGACCGCATGCATACGTCGTATTTAGCCTTCGATAAGGGGGGTAGTGAAATAATGGCAACATGATACCGTGTTGTTTTTTTTTTTAGCTCAATCGGACGATGTTCGAATTGCCACGCGTCCCGGTAGCCACGATCAACAGCCGGCCGGCGGCAATGCCAAACAAAAAAAAACTGAGATCCTCAGTTTGGCCGAAACACGCCGGAATATCTGCGGCAAGATAAGACCCTCTATTAGAAGGCCACGATCAATGACTTGATGGTAGACGCGCAGTACGCATGAAGTCACGACCGTGGTCTTCTAGCGGAGTGTCCTAGGTTGGTGCGGAAATTCGGGGTGTTCCGACCGAACGAAGGATACCAGCTCTTAGCACTGCTGCTGCTTCTGCTGCTGCTGCTGCTGCTTCTGCTGTTGCTGCTGCTGCTGCTGCTGCCGCCGCCGCCGCCGCCGTTGTCGGTTGTTGGTCGTGGCTCCCGTCGGATGCAAAACAAGTCAAACACCGTCCAATTCCACTACTAGGAGCAACACGTCACTACTGCTTGCAAACGAGGCCTTGACTTTGTGTCTCTCGCGCGGGGCGAGTTGAACTTCCGGTATTACGTCGGGTGGTTATGTCACAACAGGATGTGCAAACACAGTCGGTGACAAACTGTCCACATCGCGGCGCGTTGACCCTATTGCCGAAGGAGATGTGTCTGCCTGTCCGTGCTATGATGTGATGAGATACCGACCGAAAGTTACCGAACCTGTAGGCCGACCGAGGTGCTCTCACGTTCACACCATCCATAGTTAGGTGCATGCGTTTGGCTACATGCAGAGGTACAGCACGCCAGCACGCCGACCAAAACAGGCTGGCGAAACACATTTTACATTCGGGGGGAGCATAGTTTCGGTGTTGGGTCATGCACGGAGAAGGAACCCCGTATCATTTAGTTTATGACCTATACAATGGCGGGGGCTGCGGTATTAGATATGCCGTTTTTTTTTTAAGAGAAATGACTGGTTTAAGAAACGTATAATGACTTGGCCTTGGCACGGGATATACTTGTATATGTGATACATAGTACCCATCCCGGTTTAAGATACCTCTGGGCTTAAGAAAGATCAACCAGGCCTGACACTCACCCACGCCTCTCACTGCATGAGCTAGACAACCAGGGTACCATTTATTTATTTATTTATTTTTGCGGTCACCAAGGCTGGCGGTCGAGTTAGATCATTTGCGCGGGGGGGAGAACCTTTCCTTCGAGCAAGGGGGATGATCGTATCACGTAGTGTGTATATGGTAAGGCACCCACGAGGCAGTTACATAGTGCTCCCATTGCTGTCTCCGGAAGTAGCCACACCAGGAATTAAATGAATTCATTGAAATTGTCATCCATATGCAGGTCGCCTTACAAGCGGTTCTTAGTAGGATGCAGCTCGCCCTTCATGCGACTCGCCCAACACCTCACGGCGCTTCGCGCTTGGTGCTAGCAATGCCTGCCTGGTCGATGAAACCCCGACATTCTCCGTCCCGGCATTGCATAGGGATGCAAGGGTCTATGGTCATACGACTACGGCCACGCATGAAAATGATTTGCACCATCCCCCCCTATTTTGAACCGTGGCCTCTACTGTGAGAGGGTGCGAAAACAAAATGCCAGCATTAATCAAACGGTCCCTTCGACTTTAATGGGACGGCACACAAAATCATCGTGTAGCCCAACGGGAGCCACGGCCAACATACACCAACCAAAAGCCGACGGTGGCAATTGTTGAAGCTGGGACCCTCAGTTGGGTCGGGACGCGCCGCAAAATCACAACCAAAAAACGAGGGTACCTCCATTCGAAGGACGCGACCAAAACGCCCTGATGGTGGAGCACGCGGACACTGACACACCTGAAATCATTCCTGATCGTGGCTTTCCAAGGGAGCGCCCTCGCTTGACCCAAATGCTCGGGGGCGGGCGTTTCGACCCGACGAAGGCTATCTGGTATTAGCACTGCGGCTGCTGCTGCTGCTGCTGCTTCTGCTGCTGCTGCTGCTGCTGCTGCTGCTGCTGCTGCTGCTGTCGGTTGTTGCTGGTGTCGGCTGTTGGGTCGTGGCTCCTGCAGGATGCAAAATGCCATTCGAGTCTCCGTATGGGGCTTTTCATTTTCAAGCGACACCAACTTTCGAGAGCGCCCATAGTAGCGTGGGTAGGCCCAATCCGACGAGACCCGACGAGGGAAGACTGTGCTGAAACCTTCTCGCGATACAATTTCAAGGCGCGTATCGTCGTGGTGGGGAGGGGGGAGAGGGGCCTGCTAATGTGCCGCCGGATCTGAGTTACCACACCAAAAGGGAGAAAGAAAAGCAGGGCGAAGATAACCAATGAGACGGGGGGAAAAAACATTACCTGTAAAACAAGAAATGTTTGTATACTGAAATATAATCGATATTATCCTTATATTTCGGTTCAGAGTGCTACAGTAGTAGTGGTAAGTCGAGCGCCGTGCGGTAATTCGAGTAAAAGGAAACCGTCATTAAATACACGTGAGTGACTACGACTAAATGCTGCCACTTTTCCTCTTTGACTTGTCACACTCCTTCGTGTAGGCTGTATACGGTACAGAACGAGTATAACATCCTATCATATACCGGTACCTGGTAAACACGAATTGTGTGGGGTTCCCATCATGTTGCGTACCCGAGACCGGCGTCCTGCCTCTCCTGGCAGAACGTTTCCATCTGTCGGCGCTTTCAATGCCTTGCCTCCAGTACAGAAAAAGACATACGCAAAAACGTTTACCACGTAGTACTACCCAATAACACCGACGTACCGTAAGCAAACAGGTTAGCGACTTCCGATTGTTGTAAGGCGCTTTCGCTTCACGCACAGAGAGTTGCGATCGTTTCTCGGCGCCCTTTCTCGCGACAGCGGAAAAGAGAGCGTGCCGAAAAGTAAAAGTTGGAACAACGTGCCAGGTAGGTATGTACAGTATACATTTATTTATTTTCGGCAAAAACTTTAGGCCGGATATTTCCATAAAAAAGCAACCCTGCTACTGCGCGTAGGCATTCATTGATTGATTCGTTGTGGAATAATCGAGCGCTGAAAAACAAACCAAAAAAACGATATGTGCGAACCCAAAGCATGTTTTACGGAATAAATAGCGCGTACCGACAGACAGACAGACAGACAGACAGACAGACAGACAGACAGACAGACAGACAGACAGACAGACAGACAGACAGACAGACAGACAGACAGACAGACAGACAGACAGACAGACAGACAGACAGACAGACAGACAGACAGACAGACAGACAGACAGACAAACGGAGAGGCGCGCCTGTTTTCGTCGACAAACATATGAAAGGCGACGAGGCGGTCGACGCCATCGGGACTTATGGCCGAATCCACACATATATTACCTCACGACAGAGATAAGAGAGGTGACGAGGCGATCCGTGCTGCACCTGTATGAGGCACGAAAAGAAGCGGTCACTCACTCCTCCACACCTATACCTCTGAACCCAGCAGCAGCCCGGGGTTCCCGGAGTTCCGCGTAGCTGCGCACCCGGCAAGATAGTAGGTGGACTCGCAGAAGCACGCACAGGTAGCAAAAGACGGAGTGTTATTCTGTTGTTGGTATTCCAGCAGGTATCCATGTCGCATGCATGGATGCATGCATGCATGCATGCATGCATGCATGCATGCATATCAGTAGGAAACCCTCTACGATATCCTAGGATGGCCCAGACGCCACAGATCGATGTCATCGGGACCTGTGACCGCATAAATATATACTTGGATTAATTCACAAGTGCTCCCTGTCTTTTTCTCTTTTTGCCATGGCCGGCACAAAACAAACTCCAACCAGGTGTTGTGACCAGCACAAACAAAAGGTCACACCTGTTTATCCTGCGAATGTAGTTTCTGTCTTGTCTTGTTGTTAAGCTTGTTTTTGTCACGTATATCTACTACTGCTGTAGAGCCAATTTACGCGACCCAGAAGTTCTAGAGGCCAGCAAGGGGTAATACTTGTCAAGCCAAGGGTCGGAGTGTAGCCGTCAACGGGCAACGCGATCGGACTGTAGGCTCGTGCCCGTCTGCCATGAAGGCGACCGGGACGGCACTCGGCCCTGGCCGCGAGAGTGCTCGAAACACAAATAAAACGACACTACACTCCTTCCCAGCGTCAACATGAAATACACACCAGACCAGTGCCTTGGAATTTCTGGACGTAATCAGGAAGAAACAAAAACGACATTTATTCTTAGTTGTATATAGTTTACTCGATTTTAGTGCAACCCCGCCTTGTCTGGGGCTGGAAAACGGGAACATTTTTTTCGTGGACCCCCCGATGGGGCTCCAAATCGAAACAGTGAAATAAAACAAACCGACGAAGACGGCAGTAGTATGTATATATTTACCATCTACCCAGCTGCAACCCCACGAACTCACGTATGTGTGGTGGCTCAAGGTTCGCTTGCTGGCCCCGTCATCATCAGGTTTTGCTGGGACCTACGGTGGCGGACGGAGAGTATAGTAGCGTGCCGATCTCGATGGTAGCCTGAGCCGCAGCGGATAGAAGGAGAGACGGCGCACGCGAGGTAGCATAAAAAGACAGTTAGTTAGTCATGGAGCGGTCAGTCACTATTCATAACTCGCAACACGCATGAGCAAATAAAATGCAATAGTAATGCTCGTCGCTCGTTCGTGTATGCATGAACAAACAAACGAGGAGATTCTTATTATTGTAGATCGGCAGCAGCAACCGAACCAAGAATAATAGTCCGTGGGTGACAAACGTGTACTCGTAAGTTCACCGCCGTACGTAGTATATACAAAAACACAATGATCACACAAATTCATATTACGTCTTACCCTTCACTATATTCGCCCTCCTATGAATGAATGGTAGTCCAGTCGTAAAGCCAATTAAAGGCTCTCCTCTTCCTTCCCCCACTACGATTCGTGCCCTTGTTGAAAAGTTCATCGCGAGAAGAGTTTAGCCCTTTCTTCCCTCGCCGTCTTGCGTCGGTATAGTACCAATACTACATGGTCACAATCAAACCCCCTTTATCAACCATGGTCCCCGAATTCCGAGCCAAGCTTTGACGACAATACGCAATGGTGAATCAGCATCAAGCATGAGAAGTCCTTTCAGAACCTATATGAGCTATGATCCTAAAACAGAGGGGTGCCACAGTAGCAGCCCATCATAGTTCAGACCTGCCCCACGTTTTTGAGGAGAAAAAAATACCGTAGGACAGCAAGTAGTATGTACGTGCCGCTCCGGCTCGAAACATAAAGACCGTTTTGATTAAAAAATAAATAACGTATAAACGGACCTGATATCTCAAGATAGGGTGGTACCAGGTATCAGGTACTGACTACTTACTTGTTGTGCTGCAAATAGACTCCTTGTGCTGCAAATAGCAGTGTCCGATCATGTTCCCCTACTTTATACTAACCGTATACTGTACCAAGTAAGTGATGTCGGATCAATATCCCCCCTACTTTATACTAACCGTATACCACGTGGTGGATGAGAGCATGGAGGGGGTTAACGCCCTATCCATCTATCTATCTATCTATGGTGGGGTTTAACGTGCGCGATAATGCGAGAATGCCCTACGAGTATATACTTACTACGACCAGAACGGCGAGTCTTCGTTTTTGTTTTCTAAAAGTATACTTCGCATGTATACCTGGTATATAATGGTATATATTCTGCCAATTTTCCACATAAAACCCCCGTTTCAGGTACGAGTATCCCCTCCGCGCCGCACACGGCGTACAGCAAGGTCTCCACCATCGCCTCGGCATTTTTCCCCCCATTCATTCGAGCCGCAGGAACGATGAGGACGTATTGCGTAAGGCTCGGTCAGGTTGAGAACGAAGCGGTCGCCATCAGTGATGTCGGACAACGGCCAAAGTAGCCCCGTGCTAACTTACACTACTACTACTACTTCACACGTAAATACAGCTAAAACAGGGAACAACCGAACAGCCGATTTTCCCAATTAATGAAGAATTGCCCTTTCGATGAGAACGATAAATGGAAAGTATTGATAGTATAATATTGTTTATCTTGAGAGTTGTGTTTCCCTTGCAGTCAAGCAGTAAAGCTAACTGTGTATCTGTGCATTGACGATAGGAATCGATCCACACAAACAAACATATCGGAATCAGCCTTGCCAGGCTCGTGAAACAGAGGATACGAGAAGCTTGGTATTTAGGGACGAGGCGACTCGCCCATAAACCCCGACGTTCTTGGACCTCCGATATACCGAGACTGCCAATAATGCCGATGTTGATTTGCACTGGTATCATCGACGACGGCTGTCTTAAATGACAATAACAGTACACAATGTCAATTTTGACATTTTGACTATAATAACAGGGATACAACTCTTCTTTCAAAACAAAACCCAAAAATATGTTTTTCGATCACCATTTCGTAGGCGGAAAGGCAATTCTCAATTAACTATGGAAGTCGGTTGCTTAGTATTACCTAGTATGGGGGATGCTAACATATGTACCAGGTATCTCGATAGGATCGAAAGGCGCCATCGCCAATGTCGCAGCAAATCGAAGGGCCGCAGCAGTAGTAGTAGTAGTAGTAGTAGTAGTAGTAGTAGTAGTAGTAGTAGTAGTAGTAGTAGTAGTAGTAGTAGTAGTAGTAGTAGTAGTAGTAGTAGTAGTAGTAGTAGTAGTAGTAGTAGTAGCGCAAGCTCAAAGTCCATAATGTGGCAAGCCGAAGGGAGCTGCCCGACCGGCCGGGTACAAAATGCGGAAGTTTCTTATGGAAAAGAATGGTCTTTGGATACTATGATAAAGGAGGCATTACGCAATCACGGAGATCCAGAGCAGTTAATTACGGGCTCGCGTAAATCTGCCCGCGCAGGCGAACTTCCTCGCATGTGCCCGTATTGAACATAAAGCCTTCCCAAGCACGACGACCAGGTGGCACACCAGCCAGGCATGCCTCTCGTTGGGGTTGGGGTTAATGTTAGAGTTCCGGGTCGGAGTGGGGCCGCCGTTAGCCGAAGCCAAAATAAGCTCACCGTCGGGAACGAATGCCTTACAGCTTCGGAACAAAATCCTAACTCACTACAAACAACATCCTTCTACGCGGGCACGTCTGAGAAGTTCGCCTGCGCGGGCAGATTTACGGCTACTGGTTAATTACTTCACGCTACGAGAACATATCGCTGTAATAAAGGGCGTTATTGCAGTGTATAGAGAGAAATGCGACATCACAGGTCCAGGCTATCCAAATTATCGTAAAGTCCACCCTAACCTCTTCACACCATTTTAAGCATGTCTTGGTATGTATGGTATGAATATGTTGTCCAGCCGGCGAATCGCATTCCACATCCATCCACCCGTCCATCAGTCCCTCTCTGGTCTTTTGACCAAGCAGACGCGAGCGAGGCCGACGTTTCGTCGACAGTCAACAGTCGGCAGCAGCAGCAGCAACAGCAGCAGAGCAGCAGCAGTGCCGCCCGGCCAGTAGAGCTGTATTACCACAGTATTACCATTATTATTCCAGGCTACATTGGTTGGCACATAGCAACCTATCAGCAATGTGTACAGCAGGACAAAGGAGCGGACTGAAGCTAGCCCATGAGTGGTTGATTGGGTCTGATTGGCTCAGGGTTTGGGTTCTGCTCAGGGTTAAGTCTATCCGTCTCGTACACAGCAGTGACTCTTGAACCATTTTCACGACCCAACCATTTAGTTTCTCCCCTCCGCCCAGCACATACAAAAATTGGAATGTATGTCTGCCTGCCTGTCTGTCTGTCTGTCTGTCTGTCTGTCTGTCTGTCTATCTGTCTGTCTGTCTGTCTGTCTGTCTGTCTATCTGTCTGTCTGTCTGTCTGTCTGTCTGTCTGTCTGTCTGTCTGTCTGTCTGTCTGTCTGCCTGTCTGTCTGTCTGTCTGTCTGTCTGTCTGTCTGTCTGTCTGTCTGTCTGTCTGTCTGTCTGTCTGTCTGTCTGTATGTATGTATGTCTGTCTGTCTGTATGTCTGTATGTCTGTATGTCTGTCTGATTGTCTTTCTGTCTTGTGTATACAGGTATAACTGGTATACCCTTGGCTTGTTGATACGATGACGAGCGGTAAGGCCGAGCATGGTGTGCCCGACGCATTTTCCTTTTAGCAGAATGATTATCACCGGCGTACTCTACACTCCCGATCGATGCCGTGAGACCTGCCTCTTCGAAGAGTGCCATACAGCAATGACTTCCTTATATACATATGAGGAAGAGGGCTTCCGAGACAGACGTAGACAGGGAAGGGGATAATACTAAAATCATTTTTGTATTGTTTTGTGGAACGCAAATTAAAAGTTTTTTTTCATGTATTTCGTACGGAAATGTCACCCTGCTGTCTTCTTGTGGCTTGTCTCTGTTTTTGTCTGTTGTTTGTGGTCGATTCCGTCCTTTTTTTTTCGGACTGCCTGTCTGTATTTATCGTGTCATAATTTCGTTAATATCACGTGCATACGAATATATACCCTACCTAGGTCTTACGAAGTGCCACAGGTATATTTTTGTTTTGCAAAGCCTTTCGACGACACAGACTGAGTAGAGTAATGTATTTTTCGAAAAATATTCGTCGGGGTTTACGCCGCGGCGCGCCTCATACCACGCTTCGTGCGCAGGTGCGTCCAGAAGAAAAAGAGAAAACGACACACCACACCTCCAGAGGTTGGAATAGAAAACCAGAAAACCGTCGCAACCGTTGTGGTCACATGATGAAATAAGAAAATGAGGAAAACAAATCTTCTTATTTTCATTTTTTTCACTTGGGTTTAGTAACCCGCTCAACCCAATATTGCTGGCATATTATAATCTATATAACACCTGTTCGGGATGCGAAGGTCTACGGCCATACGGCCACGGCCATGCATGACGTGCGGCCAAATTGTTAAAAAAAACACATTTTGTGATAGATACATACTGTTGTTTTTTTTTAATTTTTAATATATAATATGTGTATATATATATTTTAGTGTCGTCCTTAACCCAACACCGATGGGATACCATCAACAAGAAGAGTGTTTAAAAATATATACGATCCGTGATATAAACTATATACGCACACCAGGGATATCCTCGTTAACAAGAAGTGTTTAAAAATACGATTCGTGATAGAAATACGTACCAGGTATATCATACGTAATGGGTTTGGGAATATTCATCGTGTCACACTTTTTACGATTTCACAAGATCGCTTCTTTTTGGGTGAGATGAAAAGTGTAGAGCTCCTCGAGTGACGCGCCACATAAAAAGAAAAATAAGGTGCCCGCCCTATGAGGCAAATAACTCACGTCACCCGGTCCTCCTGCTCGAGAAGGCGAATCAAACATGGTTGGACGGACGGATCCTCACTAAACAAACATATAATAAGCATACGAGCTGGTTCCAGCGACAAGCGTGAGATTCCACCTTCGGGCAATAAAAACCGGAATACGTTGATATTTTCAATACTAAATATATCCACATGCCCGCATGAACAAGGGGAACACATCGCTGAAGAGATTTTTGGCGTACGAGCTGTAGTTCGCGAGATATGGACATTTTTCGTATTACTTGCGGAGGCGTTGTTGTATAGGGGTTGAAACTGCCCATACTAAAATTCATATAAATTCGTATTTAGGCCATAAATCGGCCAATACGTCGAATAATTCGACACTAGGGATGTACATCCTACATGAGGACATATAAAATCCGTAAGTACGCGCGATCGAAGTATTACACTCAGCTAGCAAAGATGAGCTTCGACGAAATCCTCGAGCTCACAGCTGTTGTTTTTTTTAATTTTTTTAATATAATAAGCGTATCAGCAGGGCATTGTTTGTTTTGTTTTTTTTTCCCATCCCATTTATTTTCTTCGCCTTTCCTTCATCTCCCCTTCCTATATAGTCGTAACTCAGATATGGGGTCACAAAGTAGGCAGGCTCTTCTCCATCCTCCCCCCACAACGATTCGTGCCTTGCATACTTATCGCGAGAATCCTTCAGCCCTTTTTTCCTTCTTCGTCGACTCGCATGAAATTGTGCCTATCCACACTACTACTGTAGGCGCTCTCAACAATTGATTCCGTTTTTTACTACAGTATATATCACCGATACAAATACTACTATCTCGTGTACTCGTGCCTGGTATGAAAAGGAGGGAGCAAGGACAACAAATAAAGGGAGTATTGTGGGTAAAGCTTAGCGGGAAGTAGACATAGAAGGAAGTTAGGCTTTACGCATAGGTTTCCTTTGTTTCCGTGGTGTTCTGCTTTCGGGAATGTTATGAGTGCTCAACGGTGAAGCTCATGCTGCACATTGTCGGATGGCAAATATGATAATAATAATAATAATAATAATAATAATAATAATAATAATAATAATAATAATAATAATAATAATAATAATAATAATAATACTTAAGTTTTCATTACTAAATAAGAAACAGGGATGATGCCGGCTCAAGTCAGAGTGGATTTCTTCACTCTTATCTCTTATCTGGAAAAGCGTGCGTTCTACCTGTACCTTAATTATCAGCTTCGTTCGGTTGGTGTAAATGGATCCCGAATTCCTACCATTTTCCTGAAGATCTCAATCAATCCTGTCCTTGTTCTTACGGCAGGGCCTTATGTAGTACCACTCTGACTCGAAATATAAGCACCATTTCAATGAAATTTTAATATACAAACGGTCCTTATATTCCGCGTCAGAGTGGAAAGAAAGTACAGTCAGTAATCAGGACCTACGATGGAGCGAAAAACAAAAGTATCTCCCTATCTATGTTTGTACGCCATATTTGGTTCTGATCGCTGTTTTCTGTTCCCCCCTTACTGGACAAGACACGTATGATGATGAGAAACAGGCTAATAAGAAATCCAGCCTGAGATTTCGAGAAATATAAGAAATTCATGAGTCGTTATCTTGAAATTACTGTAGAATATATGAAATTGGAGATTCGTTATCTTGAAAATAGTGTAGGAAGCACCCTCTCCCAGATAAGAAATCCAGGCTGGACCATAGTTCCTGTTTCTTATTAGGCTAACCTGGACAGTAGTAGTAGTCTTCGTCTCCTCAGACCACTCTGGCCGGTAATATAAGGGATGCTTTGGCTTGCGATGTAAAAACCTCATACAACGGGCATTATACCTCCGGTCAAAGTAGTCTGTACCAGGTATATAGTAGGGGTCGTGTTCGTGTAAGACCGGTCGCTCCGGTAGACTAGTTGTTGTTGTTATCTTCACATTAAACTCGTTTCAGTTGCTAATCCCAATAGTCTGATCTAGCAAGATCACGGCCCGTGGTCACAAAAGTGCTAGAGCCATCAGAGAATCCTAAAGAACACGTACACTTCGCAGGGGAAGGATACACAAGTCCGAAGAGGTACACCTAAAATCCCTACAGCATGTTATGCGTGTCCAAAACTGAACTACACGCCCGCAATCTCCATTCGACTACGAACAGGCATCGCCCCCACCCCCCCCCCCTCCGCCACATATTTACAATAGAATTTGCCGGACTAACAGGTAACTTACTGTCTGAAGCTGCTGTCTGTAACAGAAACACACGTAAGGCGTGCGAACAAGTGAGCTACGCAGCTGCTGTCTGAAGTGACTAGGCCGGAATGACAGTCGCCGCGGCGACACAGTGAAAAAGAACAGCCACAAACCAAGCACACACGTCAATTGACAATTGGCCCCCGGAACTATCCTGAAACGGTGCTGCTGTTAGGCAAGCTAATATAAACATCGACCACTGAATTAAGGAATCGCTTCCACCTTGAAGGGGTCTTGCACGATAGGCACACAATGAAGAGCCCCGGGTGTCACGCAGCCATGCTCTGCGCGGTCTCTCCATAACAAAACCAGTGAACGTCATCGCACAAACGACCCACAACAGAAATTCAGGGAAAAACACGAAAAAAACAAAAATGATTGTCCGTTCGTCACGGGTCGATGTCGTCCGTGCTCCGGATGGCTGCTCCGCGCTGCTGTGCTGCTGCTGCGGCGTGCTGCTGTGATCCGGCGCGCCGCTCCGGTGCCACTTGGCCAGTCCTAGCACGACCACACTCGACCTGCTCCGTCCGTACTCGCTCTCGTTGTTGTCCTTCCCAGTCGGCTCCTCGCTTTCTCCCTCGTTGCACTCAGGGTGCTTGGTCTGGAAAATAAAAATTCTCGCGCTGAAGGGATTGACCAGTCCAACAACAGCTCGTTGCCACACGCTCCCTCCTCCTTTGATGGCGAAGCCAGGTTACTGACTAGTGGCCAGCTTCGAAGGCTACTGGCATTGATACCCGAGTTCGAAATCCCACCGTGGTGGGACTCTATTTGAATAAAATAAAAAGGAGCCAATAGCTGAGAGCGTCTTCGTGGCGTGGGTACGTAGGCGGAACCCGACGCAAGTCGACGAGGGAAGAAAGTGCTGAAATCTTCTCGCGATATAAAATGCGAGGCGCGTACCGTAGTGGGGAGGGGGGAGAAGAAGAGCCTACTTGGTGACCTCGGATCTGAGTTACGGCCTTTAGATGGAGATATAAAAGAAGCGCAAAGAAAATAAATGGGATGGACATAAAAAAACTAAACTGGTAGGATATATACCGCAGTGTTGTGTAAAACCTCTCTTGGGAGTTGAGAGGGGAAAATATACGACTACAAAGTGAAAAGTGGCGATCACAACAACGGCCACTGCTTCAGTGGGGGAGGGGGGGGTGACACGTATAAGTTGGTGTTCCGAGTGACAGTTAGTGCAAGGAGTCGCCCGGCACGGGTGTAACGCGATCCCTTAAGAGTCTATCTATCTATGCTCAGCGTTGACTATAACAATATTAAGCCACGAGCCTCTCGTAGCCAATGTGTTTGAGATTCTTAGCTGCTGCTCGCGTACTGGTGTGTACACGATGTAAAGCACTTCGCCTTCCGTGTGCCCCTGTTGTTGTTCCTACGTTAGCACGTCGCTAAATATATATGTATAGCCCGTCCTTACATGACAAACTCCAATATCCAATATCCCTGTGCAGCGGAATAACGCCTCACCGCATTATAACCAACGTGTGATGCGCGCTTTGCATATCGCACACAATATCTTCTTCGTAAATACGTACTCGTATATATAGATAGGTAGAACTCAAGCATAATAGCTGCTGGAATAACGCTTTCTTGGTATGGTTCGCTATGATATCATACATACGTCGAAGCGTGCTATAATAATAGCAAAAAATGGCAGGGAATCAGCCTAGCTCGCGGTCGACGGAGTTATATTCTACCATCTCTACTTTTCTACAGGTTCGATATATTACCATCTCTACTTTTCTACAGGTTCGATATATTACACGCGCGGTGAACAGGGAGGTTGTACTTTTTATCCCGTCCGAGAGTTCTTGCGGGTCGGCCCACGACGAACATCGTGATGCGTCAACTACATGTCGAGCATCGTGCTGGGCGGAAGTCGCAGTGTTCCTGAGGGGAGTACCCCCCCACGGGCCTCGCAGTCGTACTTATGTCAGTCGTCAGTCTCCCTGAGGTACAGTAGTACGGAACAATCTCCCATCAACATACTGCTATCTACTGCTACAAACAGTATACCAGGTATACATGTACTTCGCCTGCATGGGCTACGACTGAACTCACCTCTCAGTAGGAGTAGTGCGGTATGTAGTTGTTGATGATGCAGTCAGGGCGACCCTTCCTTTTTTGCCAAGAGATCCTGCCTTGTGATCGCATATTTATATTTCCACTCCTTGCCTGCCGTGGGGCATCGTACTCGATCGCCCCTGCTCTCTCGTGCGCAGTTGACAACAAAAACAAAAAAACGCTGCGAAAGCGCCGGGCAAACCGCGGATGAATGGCCGTGGTGGGTGGGTGCGTGGGTGGGTGCGTGGGTGGGTGGGTGGGTGGGTCGGGTGGGCGGGTAAGTGAGGTGCTGTAGTGGGGTGGTGGGCTAGAGGATAGTCTGTTCGGCGCAACCTCGCAGCCCAATCAAACTCCCCTACCCCCCTAATGAGTAGACCTCCATGATTACATTGAGTACCCCTCCCCTCCCCTCACGCCATGCCTGCCCTACCGCAGTTGATGTTACGCCGCTTTCCGTAGTAGTAGTAAGTTTCGGCAAACGAAAGACCCATCCATGGAATTAATTGCGGCTGGCGCGCGCATGTCACGAAAAACGAAAAGCGTGCAACGACTTTGTATGGCTGGGAGCAAACATCGCCCGAAGATGAACTAACTGCTGCAGTACGTAAATACGTAATCGACATCTACTAGAGTACAAGTGCAGTAGGTAAAAGGTAAATCTGGTTGATGCCCCTGATGATGCAGCAGTTTGGGGTGTTCGGGGTTCGACGATCTATTCGTACGTAAGGTTTGAGGTTTGAGACACAATTATTATACGCATCGATTTTTTTACTGTCTTTGTTTTGTGATATGTATATATCCCTACAGGTCCACCTTCCTTCATCAATCTTCTGCGGTGTGGGAAGAGATGTGAGAGCCTATGGGGTATGACCCTCCATAAGAAAGAACCCCATAGGTGAGAGCTTCACTGTGCTGGTCCTTCTGGGGAATACTGCTTTTTACTATATCCACGTGGGCCTGACAGCCGAGTTTTGAGCTGTAGAGCAGTAGCGCAGCAATCACAATAGGTCGGGTTTCCTTCAACGACGCAATAACTTCCCTGGCACTACGAACTACTGCGGTATGTCGGCTATTTCACGTTCTAACGGAAAGGCGCAACATTCACCCACCTGTCCTAACTCTCGTACGCGTACACAGCTAGTGATTGGCTGCCTTCTACTGCTGCTGCGGTTCACCAGGAGGAGAAGGTATTGTAGGTACATTTTGCAGTTGAAGCTTTCAGAAAAACACACTATTAATAGTTGAACGTCAGAATGGCGAGGCAGTTCGTTCCGGAGCTGATCAACCGGCACGTATCAGTCACCTCGGCCTCAGTTTCGCGTCTCAACGCTGTACGTAGCCTTCGCCCCCGCCGAGGAAAGGGTGGGATAGTACTTCCCAATGGCCGAGGGCACAGGAAGACCGTCACAGAATCGCGTCGCCCGACGAGTGCTACACGTAAGTAAGTAAGTGTAGGACAGCCTTTACAGGGTACGTTGAGCTTTGGAATGAAACGTATTGCCACCAAAACGTTTATCACCAGGCCGCTCCTCTTCTAGACGTCTCGGTAGGGCAACGGCTCCTTGTGGTTCGTGCCTTTCGAAAAGACATTCCTGCAGTAGTATTTACCGGCATGTTTTACTCCATCCATTCATTGGTCACAGCAAGGTCACAGCGATCATCGTCGATCTAAAAACCACGGCTGGCTATAGTCGTACGTACCTGATAGTCATACATATACGTAGCAGAAGAAAGTGCTGAAATCTTCTCGCGATAAAAATGCAAAGCAAGAACCGTAGTGGGGGAGGAGGGAGAGGAGCCTACTTTGTGACCCCGGATCTGAGTTACGACTAGGGAGGGAGAAAGACGGACGTGCGAAGATAATGAATGGGATGGACAAAAAAAACAACAACAACAACAACAACAACAACAACAACAACAACAGCGCTTTTGCTGTAATGTACGCACGTAATTTATAATAGACGAGTTATCTTGTACTCGGCATGCAGTGACTCTAGAGTTCCGCATAAAATGTTGCTTGCTTCATTCGTACCGGATTGTGCTGTTGTTGTTGTACGGCATGGGCCGTACGCTGATACACTGCCGCTACGTACGGTTGATAGTCTCAGGTCCGCAGGCTGGAAGGTTTATCGTTGGAGCAACCGCTATTCTGTAGGTAGGTACAACTTCCAATTTTGGTCCTGACACCTACATGTATACACACCCCGTGCTTTACAGGCGACCTTGCTATTTGCGCTCTTCGGCATCGAAACGAACAAGCTAAAGCCAAAACAGTCGTTATACAAAAGTTACCCGATCGCCTCAAAGATCATCAGATGTTGATTGAAGAGATCCATTATTTGTTTGAGCGGACGGCTCGGTGTGGTCTGTCCTTTGAGACCAGCAGGCAAGGTGGTACTGTCAAACTTCAACCGACATATTTCCCCAAGCTGCTCGTCATTCCGCTCGGCATATCATCACCAGTCGTTAGCAGTCACCAGTCCTACTGTAGTCATCAATCAAGTCATCAGCCATCAGCCGTTGGCTGTTCGTCATTTCCCGAAACGGCTGTTTCGCGAAAAAAACGAAAGCAAATTTAAAGTTCAAACTGACTTCATTGCACACACAGCTATATTGCTCCAATCGAGAGCAGAGAATGGTGGAGAACTTTCAGTATATCGCGCCTATCTCTTCGATTGGCGACCAATCGCATGTAGCTGGCGTCCGCTTGCACCCTCCCCTAGCTGCCCTCGGCCCCCCTCCTAGCTGCTATGTACGAGCGGCATTGCGATGAACGTTTCGTATCCCCTGTTCCCGGCCGTCTGCCGCCTCTCTGGTTTGCGTGAACTCCCGGTATTTTTTCGGGCCTTTTTTTTTCAATCAACCCGCTTCCCGCTCCCACCTCCCGCTCAGCTCGTAGATTCCGCGCAATACCCATCAGCATAGCACACCAGCACACAGCGCACATAGCGAGCTTACTCCAGCACAACTCACCCGATAACCGCATAACACTCAGCAGTATGGCTCCCAAGTTGGTCCTCACGTACTTCGACATCGCCGGCGCTGCCGAGGCGGTGCGCTGGGCGCTGGAACAATCTGGTCTCGAGTGGGAGGACAAGAGGCTCACTAGGGACGAATTTGGCGCTCTCAAGCCCAGTAAGTACATATCATGCATGCCTGTTGCTGCAAGCAGTGACTGCACCTCTCGCCTGTCTGCTCGCTCTGTGCAAGTGCAAGCATGAGATGATCGCGAGGAACGTTGCTGTGCCTCGGACTGACTGATGTTCTTGCCCGATGTTCTTGATACTTCCATCTCGGTCTACAGCAGCATCAGCAGCAGCACGAACCGAAAAACTAAGAATGCCCTCTCTACGAGTACGTATTGTTGTGCCCGTACAATATCAGTACGTGGACCGGTACTACTACTGATAGATTGAGAGGATCGAATGTCCTTCCAGCGTGCAAGCAAGGTGATCGGCACCAGATTTGAAGTGCCTCGGACTGCGCTGAGCTGCTGCCGCTTCTCTGGTGCTTTGGTGTGATCCGCTGATACAGCAGCAGCAGCAGCAGCAGCAGCTCCTTCCGTCCACTCTAAACGCCCTTGTACCGGTACACATCATATGATACTCGTGCATAATAAGCACACAAGATCGAAGATCGTCCTCATCCATCTGCATCAGATCAAGCAAGGTCATCCTTTTTTTTTCCCTTTTTTGGCGCCAACATGTTGCCGTTTCGTTTGTTCCGCTTGCGCATATCATCGTTTTGTCGCAGGTCTACCGAACGGGCAGGTGCCTATTCTCGAGGTCGACGGCTTCGTGCTCGCACAGAGCCAGGCCATCCTTCGCTATGTCGGCAAGCTCGGCGGTGAGGGGAGCGTTCTATTTTTTGCTTTTGTGTTGCTGCTGCTGCTGCTGCTGCTGCTGCTGTATACGTAGCAGTATCTGCTGCTGTACAGCTGTTTCTTCCCCAGTCTTGCCCTGACTCGGACGTACAGTATTGGGATATGGTACGTAGCAGTCGCCTGATCCATGGGCCGTTCCGCTTGTTCCTGCCAATTTTCTGCCGATATTTTATTTCTCTGGATGCCATTTGCATGCCAATTAGCGGCGGCGGAGAACTCGCACGTAAATACGCGCCAGCCTATCCGAATACGGCGGTCCAACGTGCCAACCACCAACCACGAACGTCCAACCTCTGGGACAAAACAACACCAGTTCTGAGTGCTGAGTTTCTGAATGCCCAGGGTGTGATACGAACCGTATACGAATACGTAAAACTGTAAAAACAAGTAAACCCCTGGTGCGGTAGAGCACACCTACTGTCATAAGAAACAGGCCAATTCAAGAAAGCCAGGCTGAGATTTAGAGGAAAATAAGAATATCGGGAGTCGTTATCTTGAAATTTGTGGGCAAGTAAAAGTACCCTCTCTCGAATAAGAAATCCAGCCTGGACCAGATTTCCTTTTTGCTTATTAGGTGTCCTGTACTCTTGTGCCTGACACCAGGGATGCGTATGACGGGCGTTACACGTGCGCTCGCATTCGCAAAATCCGTGCGGCATTCACGAACGTCTTGCCGTTCGCGGATTTCCAATTGTATATAGCCCCTGATGGAAAGTGCCTCCTTAAGTACTGATGGGATGCTATTCATAGTACGGTAATAGTGTTTTTATCCCCTGTGTTAACCCTTTTAGAACTGCAGTCCCGTTTTGGGGACAATCCACACTAATTCTAAGTAATTTGTCCCCAAAACGGGACTCCAGTCCTTTAAGGGTTAACGCATTTTAATATTATCGTTTTACCGTTCGCGGGCGCCCTTCGCACTTTTTTTAGCCGAAACATGCGTCCCTGCTTGCTTCTATACAGCGGTACAGCACGCCTACAGTAGTAAGAAACAGGAAATCTGGCCCGGGCTGGATTTCTTAATTGGAGAGAGGGTGTGCTTTCTACACTAACTTCAAGATAACGAATCCCGAATTTCTTATTTTCCTCTTGAATCTCAGCCTGGCTTTCTTATTAGCCTGTTTCTTACTCGTACGAGAGGTGTCCGGTACTATTATTATTGTCCGGTACTATTGTCTACGTTGAGTGTTTGCGAATAATGTGGTTGGGTTGGGTTTTCTCGTACGAGCTCGTAGTCTGTTTCCTGTTATAATAATACAATGCGTCGTATATAGCAATCCCAAGCCACGAAAACATAAAACTGCTCAACAGAGAAAAAAAGTGACGCAAAACATGTTTTGATGCGTTTTTCATGCCTATTGGTGGTGTTATGTTTGTTTTCCGTTCAATTTTTCAAATTGTTCGGCAGGACTGTACCCTTCCGACGACCTCGAGGCGGCGAAGTGCGACTCCGTGCTCGACTGCGCCACCGACTTCGGCATCAACATCCGGCCGTCCTTCATGGAGAAGGACCAGGCAAAGAAGGTACGGAAGGGAAGGGCGCCCCGGGCTCACCGGCGAGCTGTTGACCCTCGGGTATTACCAGCCGCCGCCGCCGCCTCCGCCTTACTGTTTGATTTGTGGTGTAGGGTATGGCTGGGTTAGATTCGTTACCGAGTACATGCCGGCCCTCTCCCACAAGAAATCTACAAAAAAAAAAACGGGCTAATAAGGCTGACTTTCCTATTCTGGGCGCGCGCGAAAGACTCACTTTTTTTATGTTTAGCTTATTATTTTGGTCCCCGAGAAGACGTTGTCCCTATTGATTGCATTGCACAACAAGACAGTAGTGAATGGTTGCCTTGGGCCCAGGTTAAGCCACAGGAGAGGGCTCAGCTTTCCTATTAACAACACGAACACTTGAGCTCTGACTTCGTATTTGTAGGCTGGGAGCTTTCTTTATTTTGTTTTCGCTTTTTCAGGTATCGTACATATGACTTCCTTTTTTTGGTTACTTCCTTATGAGCGGGGTCCGGTGTTGTACGAACTTAAAATGACTTCAGTTATTAAGTTACTCTGAGTTGTAAAATCGTCAATTTCTATGTAAGTATCTCCGAGGCACAAGATATCCTTACGGTCGTAGTGGGGGCATTTAATACACAACCGTTTCGGAGTTTGCACACCTCGAACAGATAGATCATCTACAGATAGATCATGATCTAGATCATCTGCAGATATATCATTATGTATATTATCTACAGATAGACCATGATTTAGAACATCTACAGATATATCATGTAGATCGTTTACAGATAGATCATTATCTTAGATCATTATCTTAGATCATTATCTTAGATCATGATCTACAGTAGATCATCTGCTGTAGTTCCTTACCTGGCGTTTGTGAGAGGTTGTGGGGACATCATATTTTGTGCGTAAACAATGCGTAAACAATGCTCGAAAGTTGTTGCGTCTTTACACGCTCTTACTAACCCTCTCGTAGTAGACAGGCATCAGGCTCCTTTTAGGGTAAATAGACACTCTTAACATGGTACGAAGGCGAAAACAAACAAACCAAAACGAAGCGAAACGGGCCCCCATTTTGTTTTTGAGCAAATGCGGCACACCAAAACGAAGGCGCGTCTAGCCATACGTTTAACTCCGGCACATGGTGCGCTAAATCATACAAGAAATTATCGCAAAATGGTGCGCCAGCGCACCGCCATAAGCCCTATATGTATACTAACCCTGGTAGGTATATATGTATCCATCTCCTTGTATTTCTTGCAGTTCTGACACCCCCCCTATATATACCCTAGGAGCCCGAGTTAGTTTCTTCTTGTGTGGGCGTTAACCTACTATTAATATCGAATTGTTTTGTCCCCCCCCCCCATTGAGACAATGGTCAAATGACTAATAAGACAAGCAACTAATGAGTACGCCCCCCCCCCGCCCATCGCTATAAATATATGATATATGTATAGGTTGGGTTGGCGTCGGTTGGCAACGACTCTGTAAAACACGCCACTCGCTGCGTGAGCTACAGTAGACAGCCAGGGTGCCGTTTTTTTTTTTTTTTTTTTTGGCGGTCACCAAAGCTGGCGGTCAAGTAGATCATTTGTGCGGGGTGGAGAACCTTTGCTCCGCACAAGGGGAATGGTCGTATCGCGTAGTGTTAATATGGTAAGGCATCCGCGAGGCAGTTACATAGTAAAACCCATTGCTGTCTCCGGTGGGCACACCAGAAATTAAATTAACTCATTGAAGCTGTCGTCCATATGCAAGTCCGCCTCAGAGGCGGTTCTTAGCAGGATGCAGCTCACCCTCCATGCGACTCGCCCAATACCTCACGGCGCTTCGCGCTTGGTGCAAGCAATGTCTGCCTGGTTGGTGAAAACCCAGCGTGCTCCGTCCCGGCATTGTAGGGGTGCGAGGGTCTATGGTCATATGACTACGGCCGTGCACGACATGAGTACACCCCCCCCACCATCGAGACAATGGTCAAATGACTAATAAGGCAAGCAACTAATGAGTACGCCCCCCCCCCCTCCCCCTCCCACCCCAAGTTAACCTCATAATTGAAGGTGCTGCCTCAACCAAATCTTGATTTGCGCCTTTTGATTACATACCTTGCCTGCCGTGTCCGTTCCGTGTACTCGCCTGCCTGTGGCGCCCGCTGCTCGCCTGTGGATGCCGCCCCCCGACGCGATGCCTGCCTGCCTGCCGCCTCTTTTTCGCGATCGTCATCGTCAACGCAATCGTCATTCATGATGTTTGATCGATGATGGTGATGGTGATACTAATGGTGACGAAATTCTTGCGGGAATCTCAGATGGAAATGCGCGAGGACCTGGCGGCGAACTTCATCCCCAAGTAAGCCTCGATCTGGAGTAATATTTCCCGTACCTTTTCATGTATACGGTACCTGGTATCATATTACTTCCAAGTAATTTCCTTTAAAAATAAAACGTGGGGTGCAGTTCGTTCTGAAGAGCTTTTAAATTCCGAAACAACAAAAAACAAGTGTCGTATTACATCATACCTGGTACATATTTTGAGCATCTCTTTATGAACGATTTTGTCAAAAGCTGGGCCGAGTCGCATGCGTAAATAAACGAGAGCTGAAATAGGAAGAGGGGAGTTCACCCCTCATTCGACCGCCATGAAGCACTACACCCTCACGATAACCATGGTGCCGAATATTTGAGGAACTCTACGGGAGGTAGGCGGAAAGTAGGAGGCCCTTCGGTGACACGAGCCGGCCAGCCCATGGTGTGCTGGTGTGCTGGTGTGTCTCACCTCATGTCCGAAGAGATGTTTTTGCTAATAAGCTATTAACGAAGTATGCATGCGGTGATTAACAGCCAGCTGCTGGGCAGAACATGGGAAGATGGAAGCGTGTCGGTTGTATATAGATTCATATATCGTGCAGCTTTGTATGTATATGGTGTCGTAAACCCATTCAGAACTGAAAAAACTTGTTCCACACTAATTCCAAGTAGTGTGTCCCCAAATATGTTGGACCAGTTCGTAAGGGGTTAAATTCAAGCCAAACTGCTGCTGCTACTGTGGCTCCAATCCACAGCCCCATACGTACGTACAGCAGTTTTGTTTTTAAACGTGCCTTTTTTTATGTTGCTGCCGCGCGCTTATTTTCCCGTGACATACTGCTGTATGGCAGGTGGCTTGCCAGCATGGAGAAGCAGCTTGCGTCAACTGGAGGCATCTACTTCGGCGAGAAGGTGCGATATACAGTTTTTTTCAACCCATCCCAAGAAGCTGCTGCACGCGCACTTTTTGTTGTTTTTTTGGAGACAAACTACGTACGTACTTGGATTTTTTTCCTATGGCTTTCCGGTTTTTTTTGCCAATTTCTATTTATTTTTACATCTCATTTATTGTCTTCGCCCGTTTTTTGTCTCCCTCCCTGCTATAGTCACTCGTAGCTCAGATCTGGGGTCACACAGTAGGCCCCTCTCCCTCTTCCCCACTACGGTTCGCGCCTTGCATTTTTTATGATGAGAAGGCCTGGGCCCTTTCTTCCCTCGTCAACTCGCATCGAATGGCTATTTCGGGGAGCTCAAATTACTAGTAGCTACAGTAGGACCAAACATTACCTTAGCAAAAATTGGTCAGTACATACGGACCAGGTAGGTTTTTGTGTGTACCGTAATTCTGTATCAGATATTGCTGTCCGGGTTACATCGGTTGCCATGCAAGGAGCCGTACGGCATGACACCGGCGCATACATATTATACATATCAAACATATTATACATACGTATGTACGAGTACGACGTTTCCATGGATGTTTTGTATGTTGTATTGCGTGCATACATGTATTAAGAGTCTGGAGAGGGCACGGCGGCGGGAGCGGGGGGAGAGGGGGAGCTCGTCTGACTTTTTCAAGCGACCCTTCCAGCCAACCAGCGCTAACGAAGCAAGCAGTGTAATGCCAGAGCAGTAGTTCCAGTATGTTTTTGTGTATCTCATGGGTCCTGATTACTATGGTTCCCCCGCAATAGTATATTTATCATTGTGAGATCATCATCATCATCATCATCCCGCGTCCTCACCACTGCTGTTTCTTTCGCCCCCCCCCCTCCCCCCCCCCCCCCCTCGAAAAAAAAAACGCAGATGACCGTGGCTGACATCATGATCGCCCTCCGGGTGAAGGGGCTCAAGGGAGGCGTTCTCGACGGCGTCCCCACCACCATCGCCGACTCCTACCCCAACCTTATCGCCCTCCACGACAGCATCGTAGGAGAGCCCAAGATCGCGGCCTTCATCGCCAAGCACGCCAAGTAGACCACAGCGAAGGGTTTCCAGAAGGGCCCGCCTGCCTGCCTGCCTGCCTGCCCTTGGTGGTTGGAATAGAAGCCTTGTAAAATGTGTGTACCTAGCACGTACCTACGACGTACGTACGGGGCATGGTGATGATGGTGTTGGTAGTATTATGGATGAAATGCGCTTGTACTCTAGTACGGGGCATCGGGGGGGGGTTGCAAGTGACCGGGTGGGATGTGCTAACGTACGGGCATCTTGTTGTTTGCAGTAGGTGACTACTGTTGGGTGGAGTTGCTATATATGTCATGACAGGCATTGTATCAAATTTGGGGGTTCGGGAGGAACGCATCATACGTGATTGCGTTTCCTTGAAACATACACCCGTACCTTCCGGATGTGGGTTGGGAGGGGGGGGGGGGAGTGAAATGTGAAGTGTCGTTTTTATTTCGGCCGGAAACTGGAAAAGGGGTTTCCATGATTTTGTTTCAGGCGTGACGCGAGCTTACGTACAGACGCACGTAGAGTAGCTCTACATGCCAACACAGCAGTAGGCTTAGCTTTTGCTTTTTGTTTTCTTTTGCGTTTTTTTTGGGGGGGGTCAAGGGTCGGTCGGTCGGTTTTGCCCTTTGCCCGGTAGAGGGGTGAGGGCGAGGATCGATTGCTGCCGTCGGTTGATCGATCTCTTGCTTTCATGCGAATGCATGAGCGGCGGCGAATAGAGTTTAGGCATTTCGTGCACTGCTGCACCTAGCTGCACGGCGA
This sequence comes from Saccharina japonica, assembly GCA_008828725.1. Taxonomy (NCBI): domain Eukaryota; class Phaeophyceae; order Laminariales; family Laminariaceae; genus Saccharina; species Saccharina japonica. Next base: position 338,664 of record MEHQ01000410.1, on the reverse strand, counting down.
GTGTTGCTCGCACCTACTTTTTGCGTGGTTGCCGTTCACCACATGATGACTGGAAGTAGAAGCGGCGAAAATGGGATACGACTTTTATTACCTGTATTTTGAAACGAATTTTTCGTACGAAACAGGGTCAAAGCAAAAAAATTGCATCTTAACTCAAAATATGCTGAGTGTAAAAAGTGTGCGTGACCGAAGAAGGCGGTGGAAGCCCGACCTGATTTTGTGAGCTGCCTTGCGACGTCAAAAGACGTGGTTACCACGATTTTCACGGCGTACCTTATGTCATTTTTACGTATATATTACACGGATGTATGCTTTGTTTCAAATTTCGTGAATCGCATGCTTTTATATTGGCGCTGCTGACAGACACATGCTACGCAAGGTGAGGGAAGGTGCACCTTTTTGTTTTTTTCGAGGTTCTTCTCTCTCTCTACACCTGACCCCAAAAGCTGGCTTTGATTTGAATCATAATGAGAGTGCATGCAGCCCAACGATCAATCCCATGCATGGCCTACGATTAATAATAGATAACTATTCGCACATCGGCCAGTAAGATCTTCCAGGGGTCGGGTTGTTCGTCGTTGGCGTGCTAGGAAGCACTTTGCTTCGTGATGGGATCAAGGTACGGGCGTAGACCCAACCCAACCCCTATAACCCTAACCCTGACCCAAACCGGGCCAAAAACGGACGAGAAACGCGACTGCACCGCTTTCGATGATTTTTGTTGTTGTTCCTATACCTAACCTGCGGACCACGATTGATTTACCTCCACACACTATTAGTGACTGGAAAATTCCCATAAATATCCTGCCGGACGAAAAGTGAATACGACTGGCCTATGTACTATAATAGGTGTACAAAACAATCATACTGGTACGTATTACCAAAAAAAGGATGACATCGCGATGATTTTGGGTTAAGACAACCCCCCTCTTTCAGAAAATATTTTAAAGCCATTGAAATTGCTGCAGCAGTATATGCCCTTGTCGTGCATTTCATCTGCACCGTACGTAGGCACGTAACTAAATGGCGCCTGTCGTGTTATTTGGTGTTCGTCTCGTACGTAGCTATTGATTCGGACATCAGATTAAGCGGGGGAAGCAGTCTGTCGGCTGAGCCCGCCAAGCTAGCTCGTTTCCGTTTCGACACGGCGCCGTTCTCACCCAAAACCACTGTCTGTGTGTACGTACGAGTAGTGCGTGTCTACAGTTAAGCCTACGGGACACTGGTTACCCCGTACGTAGACACTACATGTACGACGTGTTGCAGGTATACCTCCATATTCTTCTCCCTCTTTCGCTAAATTAATTAATCCCCACTACTAGCTCAAGTAGTTAATTAATTAATTTCATCTACCCCCATCCACGCTATCATTACATACATATCGCGTCCCTCGTAGGCGGAAACGAATCCATGTCTTGATTTTTGTGCGTATGGCTTTAATAAACAAAAAAAAATGGGGTTTCATCGTAGGCTTTTTTTGGCGAATGTTCCAAACGGGGGCCGTATGTATGTGTTTCCCTGTGACCTTCAAAGCACCGTATGGCAACCTACACTGGGATTCTTTTTTCCGGTCCTCCTGCTTATTTTTAACTTCGCCCTTTTCCTCCTCCTCCCTCCCTCCCTCCCTCCCTCTAGTCGTAACTCAGATCCGGGGCCACGAAGCAGGCTCTTCTCCCCCGTACACGTGTTAAGATCGTTGGATTTGAGCTACCACAGGTACTAATTTTGTCTACGAGTACACGTCGATGGTATGGTTAGAATCACCGCCGCACATTTACAGAAGATGGCAAAGGGAATACGCAACATTTGTCGTATACTTCGAAGCATTGCACACCCCGGACAGCTCATGAGCTAGCTCATCTGTCGTGTATAGCTCAAGCTTTGAAAACATGTGCAGATGAGCTACCGATTATAGCTCAAGCCTCTAAAACATGTGCAGATGAGCTACCGATTATAGCTCAAGCTTTGAAAACATGCGCAGATGAGCTACCGATAATAGCTCAAGCTTTGAAAACATGCGCAGATGAGCTACCGATTATAGCTCAAGCTCTTCGAAAAATGTGCAGATGAGCTACCAATTATAGCTCAAGCTTTGAAAACATGCGTAGCTCATGTAGCTCCTATAGCTCATTTTGGGCCAAATGAGCTAGCTCAGGCAGATCATATAGCTCACTCCGGACATATGTGTGCAGATGAGCTACCGATTATAGCTCAAGCTTTGAAAACATGTGCAGATGAGCTATCGCCTATAGCTCAAGCGAAGGAAAACATGTGTAGCTCATGTAGCTCACGTAGCTCACCGGTGAGCTACGGTGAGCTGATCCGTCCGGGGTGTGAAGCATTGTAGTACTATTGCGGGGGGCCATAGTAAACACTAGTAAATAGGAGCTACGGTGCTCGCAAAAACCTATATATTACCCTTTTTTTACCAACACTATTTAGTCCTATTTACTAGGGTCCCCTGTGATATCATAACTGCTGTGCACGTTTTGGAGCCTGACGGGAGGGAGGTGCAGTAATCCATGAAAGACTGAGCACCTTGTCTCGTGACTTACGACCTCGAGACCCCCCCCCCCCCCCCCCCCCCTCCCCCCAGTGACTGGAAGAATGTGTGGAGTACTAATGTATTCTGTCTCCCTACCGTGGATCATTTAAAGTACTGTAGTGTTTTTGGATTGGATGAAGCCTCCTGCGCCGGCAGGGGGGGCTCGCCTGGTATGCCCCCCCGCGCTGAGTGGACGCCTGGCTGGCGTATACTCAGCGCGTGGTTAGTACCTGTAAATGATCTGAGTACAAAAAAAAAAAAGTGAATACTACTGCTGGGTGGGTGGGATGGTCTCAAGAATTTCGTGACCAACTCTGCTCACGAGGTTTCGGGAGCGAAGAAGAGAACTGACCTCTCTGGGATACCCATTCCGAAACATTCTGACCGAATCCGTGGTTCCATCATTTTGGACCCGCTGATGCGATCGCCATTTTACTAATGTATTCTGTCTCCCTACCGTGGATCATTTAAAGGAAGTATTGGATTGGATGAGGCCTCCTGCGCCGGTCTCGAAACCATGACAGATAAAATTATGAGAATGTGTTGGATAACCACGTAGTAGACGAATAAAAATCTGAGAAATTAATTGAGGAAAAGTGCCGACGGAAAAGTGCAGACAGATTCAACTGTTTAATCAAGTAAAAAAACGGTCGACGCTTTCTCGCAAGGGGTCCCTATCACGAGAGACTCGGGTCAAGATTAGAAACTCGCATTCGCTCGAAATTAGTAAAAATAGGTTTACGTGGGACCATAGTAAATATACGTCGTAGGACCAAATATTGTTAGTAAAATAAGTAGGTAACTATACATGTTCTCGTGAGTGCCGCAGGTTCCATTTACTAGTATTTACTATGGTCCCCCGGAGCAGTCACTTTTTCCTCCCTCTCAGGCGGAAACGAACAGCGCCGAGCACCTCCAGAGGCAAAACGGGCACGACATTTCGACGGGCTCCAGCTTTCTCCGCGCGGCCGCAATCTCGGCCCGTAATCGTTTCAGAGTCTCGGTCGCCTCGACGGTGGCCTTGTAGTCCCGCGTTGCGCGGAGGGTCTTTTTTCGGCCCTCCGTCTTTGCCACGAGCTCCTCGAGACGAGTTAGCTCCTGCTCCTGCTGCTCCTCCTGCTCCGCCTCCGATCCCGACTCGGTCCCCTTGGGCACCTGCTTGTGTGCACGCACGCATGCATGGACGCGTTTGATATGGTTGTTAGTATTGTTGTTATTATTGGTATTATTATTATTATTGTTGTTGTTGTTATTATTATTATTATTATTATTATTATTATTATTATTATTATTATTATTATTATTTTGCCCACGCCCACATACGCCGGAGTACATCTACGTGTCTGCTAGCATTCGACTGATTGCGGTGTCTAAAAAAGTAGTGTCTTGGTTTGTTGCGACGACTTCCCGACCTCGTCTAGTGGTTCTGTGTTGTGGTGCTTCACTCGTGCGCCAAATGTTTCAAGGCGCACCCCACCCCTCTCCCCGCCCCTATCTCCTCCACCTTATCCGCTCAGTCGTTTCGATGCGGCCTTAATCCCGCTTCTCTCCCCCTTCTCACCGCTGTTGATTCCTTGGTGAAGAGGCGGAGTCTGCGTGGCAGCCCTTCATGCGACGCGCAGGCAGCAGCTGTTACCGCGTGATGCTGATGGTGCAGGCTTTTGTGCTTCTGCTTGCCTAGCCTCCGCAAGACCTTGCCTCTCGGAGGCAAAAAAAAATCTCTGCACAGAGACGCGTGACTGGAGCGCGATGCATTCACGATGGTACGCTCGTCGCGTGCATAACCCCTTTGGTAAACGTACACTCAAGGTATAATGACTCTTTTAAGGATTAAACCCCCTTAAGGATATGAACCCTTGAAAGATCAACGCCCCGTCTCCCCGGCATTGTAGGGATGCGAAGGTATTATAGCCATATCGACTAGGCAATGCACAACATAGGACGTTGCAAACCCGCCCCCCCTTTTAGAATATATGATAATATCTTATGTTGGGGTTGCGTCGGTGCAACGACGGAAAACACGCCATCGCTGCGTGAGCTAAGACAACCAAGGTCCGTTTTGTTATTTGTTTTTTTTGGCGGTCACCAAAGCTGGCGGTCGAGTAGATCATTTGTGCGGGGTGGAGAACCTTTGCTCCGCACAAGGGGAATGGTCATATCACGTAGTGTTAATATGGTAAGGCGTCCGCGAGGCAGTTACATAGTAAAACCAATTCCTGTCTCTGGAAGTGGCAACACCAGAAATTTAATGAACTCATTGTAGCTGTCGTCCATATGCAAGTCCGCCTCAGAGGCGGTTCTTAGCAGGATGCAGCTCACCCTCCATGCGACTCGCCCAATACCTCACGGCGTTTCGCGCTTGGTGCAAGCAATGTCTGCCTGGTTGGTGAAAACCCAACGCGCTCCGTCCCGGCATTGGGCCATTGTATGAGAATACAGGTCCTAGAGTAATTAACCGCCGTACCAAATGAAGTACCCCCCCCCCCAACCCGCTCCCCCAATCCCAAAACGCCTCCCAGCAAACGAACAGAATCCCTCATAAACTAGCGGCCATCCTATCGTCTCTACGGGCATCGGAGCCGCGGCAAAATTCCTTCTCGTGCG
>MEHQ01000410.1:253214-319305 GCA_008828725.1 Saccharina japonica | reverse complement strand
ATCCAGGTGCTTTTAAGTTTTACTCCATAACCTGTCCTCACACACCTCTTCTTCTATACCATACATGGCTACAAATAGTAGAACCACTCTATCACGTAAACTCGTCGGAACACTATAGTATATCTGGTACGTTTATTTCAGACCGTTTAATTTCAATTTTAATTTATTTTTAATTATTTCTTCCCCCACAAATAGACACACACTTCCTGAATTCTACAGCCTCAGATTGTGTCCCCCTCATACGGGATGTACATCCTACATGAGGACATATAACATCCGTAAGTACGCGCGATCGAAGTATTACACTCAGCTAGCAAAGATGAGCTTCGACGAAATCCTCGAGCTCACAGCTGTTGTTTTTTTAATTTTTTAATATATACCACAATACGTCAGCAGCGGGAAACATGATGGCGGGGTGTTTCTACACGCGGCTGCTTTGCTGCTGCTGCTGCTGCTGCTGCTACATGCAGCTATTTTGTGCTTGCTGGCTGCGCTCACTTGCGTCACAGCTACCTGTCTGTGCTCGTCTGTGCCTCCTGCGCTATGCACACTGCGCTTGCGTGCTGCTAGCTTTCCAAGGTTGATGTTTGCGTGCTGGCTTTTCAGGGCAGCTTGCTTGTATCGCAATATGTCAACGGCGGGATGATGGCGGGGTGCTTCTTCTGTACCCGACTGCTTGCTGTGCCAATGTTGTTGCTGCTGCTGCTGCTGCTGCTGCTGCTGCTGCTGCTGCTGCAGCGTGCAGTTGTTTTGTGCTTGCTTGCTGTGCTCGCTTTTGCATCACAATACTGTACGTAGCTGTGCTACATACCACGCTTTGAGTGCTCGCTTTTCAGGCAAGCCTGCTTTGTTTTCAACGGCGGGCAGCATGGTGGGGTGGTGTTAAGCGACGGCTCTGCTGTTGCTGCTGCTGCCGTTCTGTGCCGCTGTGCTTGCTTGCTCCTGCGCTCGTAGTACGTAGAAAGGCTCGGCTTTTGTTAACAGCGGACAGCAGGTACTCATGAAAGGTTCGGATTTTGCAGATCGTCGAACCAAATACTCCTGATAAAATGTCCTGAGTTGAAGTACACGACAGGATGACAAAGGTCCGGTTAGAGCAGGTTAAATACAGCTCGGAACGTTTCGGGTTTTGCAGATTGTCGATACATAATATACTAAAAAAATGGACCGTTAAATAGCTTAAAAGTATACGGTTGGCGACAACAGGCTGTTCAGGGTGGGGGGCATACTCATGTGTTGCTTGCCTTAGTCGTTTTACCTTTGACTCTTTTCGAGACGGACCACCGTTCCTACTCCTAATATAGACACCTCTAACATTTGGGCGCTCATTACGTTGTTTCCGGGCGTCAGAGCCCGATTTTAGCTCCTCGAAAAGTATAGAAAAAACGGGGGAGGTGATGAGACACAATTCTGGTTTCCCTGACTGACATAACCCAGTAACCTATATATCATAAAGTCACTGGGAATTTAATTGTCGTGACAGCACCCAGTAACTATATACCACGTGCCTGGTACGTCACTGGGAATTGATGATATTCATACCTGGTGTACATGGATACATAATGGATACCTGGTACGAGAATCTTAACTTCATGTAGTACTCTGATATATATGCCATGGAATAAATTTTCTTGCCCAAAGAGGTCACGTTGGCAAACAAACCACACACACACATATATATATATATATATGAGTGTCGACGAAACCCTCGAGCTCACAGCTGTTGTTTTTTTTTCAATGTTTTTAAAATATATACATATACGCGGTAACGAACGCTTTGCTTTGTGGGACGTTTGAGCTCATCGACGTTGGTAGCCTTTTTTTCGGAAAGCCAAGCACATCAGGCAACCGTTACTTCTCTACGCAGGGCGACACACTCGTGTTCATGATGCGCGTACGGAGTTACGGCGTCTCGAAAATCGGACAATTTATTAGGCCGAACTGATTTCTTTGACGACCAAACCGAATTGGGTATAGATCGGGCAAGAGCACCTCGGCATTCATTCAAGTCCGGTCGCCCCGGTGGTTTAACAGGTACCCACGAAGCCTTTTAGCGTTGGAGATCGGGGGTTCGAGTGTCCTCGTTTGGAGATTTTTACTCCCAAATGACACCCACTGTCGAGAGCGCATATTATAGCGTGGGCGAGCACAATTCGACGAAAGTTGACGAGGGAAGAAAGTGCTGAAATTTTCTCGCGATAAAAATGCAAGGCAAAAGCCGTAGTGGGGGAGGAGGGAGAAGAACCTACTTTTTTGTGACCCCGGATCTGAGTTACGACTACAATAGGAAGGAGAGAGAAAGGAAGGGCGAAGAGAATAAATGGGATGGACAAAACAAGACAAACGAAAAAAAAAAACATGTCCGGCGCCGTATTCCGAGGAGAATGTTTTGAAGAATATAGGTATCCCGAGGTATGCTCTGAGCATCAGCAGTGGCAGGTGCGCCGTTCGGTCGTACCGAGGTATCCTCCCGGCCTCTTTGAGTGTCGTCTGCTTTCTATCATACGCTCAAGCGGCCATTTTTTTGGTTTAAAATCAAACCCCTGGCCAACACCCGCCACATATCACCCCACAGTGCCGTAGTGATCCTCCCGGCCTCTTAAGTGTCGTCTGTTTTTTTTTTTATCATACACACCCACAAGCGGCCAATTGTTTTTTTAGGAAACCCCTGGCCAGCAGCACCCGTCACACACCACCGGCCATTGTGTGAATGAACACTGTGCCACTATCATAGGGTGGGTCGGAGCCCCTACAACGAGCACGCCCCCTTTCAGAGTTCATGACGCAGTCTTTCGTTTTTTTTTTGTCGATCGATGTCGTCTGTCGAGGACTCGGGAATTTCGCCGCTTCTAATGAAAAACATTGCTGAGTTTTTTTTTTCTCAAAACCGATATTTGACTAACTAACATCTTGCCCCAGAAAGACGTTATTTTAATATATATATATTTTTTCAGGTTTTATTACAAAGTTTGGAACTTTTTTGTTTGTACCAGAGGTAAGGATCGTGCTCATGGCGAAAGCGGTGATTAAATATTCCGACGGGTAATTGTCGAAATTCAAGTATTTGTGTGGAAACTTTGCGTTCCCACGTCTGCAAGTTTTGCTTTCACTCTTCCAATCGGAATCTCCAGAACTTTTTCCACTTGTCCGGCACAGGATTTGTTTTTTGTACTCTCGAAATGTGGCCCTAAAATGCTGAAAAATATTACTAAACAAAAAAGTACACAACCCCCCACCGTAAAAGCGGCCTGAAAACTGCAGAAAAATGCACTCGAACAAAATTCCCAAAAATATATGTATGGGGCGAGTACCTGACTGGTACATAAACACCTGGTACCTTTTTTAGGTACGTACGTACCAGGTATTATCTTACAGTGTGAGCACATTCGCATTGTTGGTTTTCGGCAGTCCTTGCGGTATCATCGTGTATGTATATGGACCTGGTGTATGATAAGCACTATCGTGGGCACTACCAAAAAAAAAACCTAAGCGGAGCGACGGCAAGCCCCATGTAAATAGAACCACCAGAGCTTGCGACAAGCTTGGCCGTGCTTGGCTTGTCCCCGACGAGGTCTGAGGTCACAGGCGGTACAACAGAGGTGTCAGCGTGAGATCAGTCCGCGTGGTATATACCAGGTTGTATGTATGTCTAGACGGCGCACAACAAATGCACGGCAGTCTGCATCGCGGTTCAGACAAAGTCCACAGGCCTTCAGCAGCAAGCCACCCACCCCCCCACCCACCCGCCCGCCTACACAGCCAGCCAGCCAGCGTGGTGTCTGGATCAGATTCCACACCGATGCATGTGTCTGCCTGCCGTCTGTCTGCCTCCTGCTGTCTGCGCCCCTTCCCGCCTTTCACGGCCGCTCCGCGTTCCGAGCCGAGTCTGGCTGCGACAGAGCCCAAGCACGTTTAATTCACAACACCTTTGCCGGCGTCCCTGGTGGAATGGCAGGTGAATCTCGTCCCTGTTTGAGTCAAGATCGTGGGTTCGAGCCCCCCCCCGAGTGCATGCTCGTACGAGTAGAGACTTTTTTCTCGCAAACAAAATCTCTTGACTAGCGGAAAGCGCGAGAGCGTGAGTTAGCAAAACCCGATGCACATAGACAAGCGTTGGGAATGCTGAACCCTCTTCGCGATAAAAACCACGGCACAAACCGTAGTGGGGAGGAGGGAAAAGAGCCTGCTTTGTGACCCCGTATCTGAGTCACGACTATGGAGGGAGAGGGACAGAAGTGGGAAGATAAATAAAGGGATGGAAGAAAAAAACTAAAGCACCCGCGGGTGAACGTGTCTCCTGGTACACATGCACATCATGCTTGAGGTCTTCACGCAAACCGGTCTGTATTCGGGGCGCAAGCTGTAGTTTTAGGGGACATTTCGGGAACGTTAGCTGTGTCACTGGGATTAATCTCCTACTTGACCTTTTTTTCATGCAGGTATGAGGATTGCCGAGGCCATTTTTTCGACGCACACATACCCCTCACGACGTCAACACCTCCTTGTAGCGAGCGCCCACAGGTCCATTCGTTCGCCACAGAACACCCGCGTGCAATACAAGCGTTCACACGACACGATATATGTCGTACTGGGTGCCGGATCAAAGAAGTTGATCTGGAACCCTCGTAGGCATACTTGTGATGTGAGTGCGTGGCAGCTGTAAAACGTTTTTGGAGAGGCATGTGTGCTGGGCCTGTTTTATGCGCGTGGTAGGCAAGGCGGGGTACGTTTGTCTTACTCAGGGTATATACGCCTGGTGTTTTTTGCCTGAAATTTTGCGTGGTGTGTTGTGTGTTCTTCACATTCCAACCGTTCTGCTCTACCCGTCGACCAGGCACTTCGTCGTACCATATATACATCGTGGGGTAGTTTGCAGTACAGTACAGGACACCTAATGAAAAGAAACAGGAAATCTGGTCCAGGCTGGATTTCTTATTTGAGAGAGGGTGCTTTCTATACTAACTTCAAGATGACGACTCCTGGATTTCTGACTTTCCTCTAAACCTCAGCCCGGCTTTCTTAGTCGCCTGTTTCTTGTTGGGTGTCCTGTACTGCTGTACGACGTATCTCGAATCTCGACGGACGGAAATGTAGCAAGCGAGCAAAACAACACGCGCGATCTGTGCATAACTCGTGATTTTTCTCACGTTCACTTATATGGGTATACCCTGGTATATGACAGGTGTACATACATATGAAGGAAAAAAAAACAAATGAGGCGGGAAGGGAGTGGACGAAACTATTTAATCAGTTACTCGAGCTACGGTATCCGGTTTGAATCCATTTTTTTTTTACACCTAACAGGGACACGCTACGCGCATTGTTTTTCTTTGAAAAGCTCAGAAACACTCACGAGCGTATACGTATAGGGGGGTACGTAGGGGCAACAGAGTACATGAATACATGAATACTTGAATGCCTTGAGCTATTATGGTGCTGGATTGATCAATTTTGAGTAAATGAACCGCTTGATTGAGCTGTGATATGTACGTAGTGTGGAGTGTGTATGAATTGATTTTGATACCAAGAGGGACAAGAGGTCGTGTCTCACGTAGACACGTTCATGCGTTAGATGGGCTACGCACGTATATACGGTAGATGGGCTACCCCCCCCGCCCGTTTTCGGTACCGTATATACCACTCTGTCCCGAATTTTAAGCACCGCTTTTATTGCATATTAATGAACAAAAATTGCTTATATTTTCGGACATAGTGAGGGTATTTTGGGCTAATCGGGCGAGTGGATCTGTGCCTCTCGCTCAAAATCCGGACAGTATATATATATATATATATTATAAATCGTATATATATTTATAGTAACAAATGGTTCAATATATTATATGTCGGTGTATATAGTTGCGAACCCAACAGGCACGAATAAATACGCAAGGTTGCGAGTGCGTACCGTATCATGCCCCCACGGGTAGGGGCGCAGGTTGGTCACTCGGCTGAGTTCGCTCTGTGAGCGGCCTGAAACTAAAATGACCAGCCATACACTCGTATACCGGTATAAATCACATATATGTATATACCTCGTACGTATGTTGTATAATACATATATTTGTATAGATTCGAAATGCAAACAGACACCGAGGGGAAACGATACGGTAGAGCGCTGACTTGCTGACTTGCTGCTGCTGATTTGCTGTTGTTGACTCGCTGCTGCTGCTGCTGCTGCTGCTCCTGCTGACGATGCTGCTGTTGCTGTAAGCCCTGCATGGGGGTAACCAACGGGTGGGGTGTGTGTACGAAAACTAGTCTCAGCGGGGCGACATAAATGTTTCACTGCGTGCAATATGACAGCTTTGCTTTCTCACCCGCCCTTTTTTGTTTTTTTCCCGTCCTCTCTTTTCTCGCCCATTTCCGCCCTTTTTTCTTTTTCTTTTTGTTTTTAATATTCTCTGCGCGTTGGAAGTATTTCCGCTCCGCTCCCGCTGCGCCAAATTCCGACCGAAAAATCAAACAGCACACAACACACACACCTTCATATATATTGACCCAGAGCCTTCCCACCCTCCCCAATCACAAACATAGTCTACCCCCGAAGAAGCAAAACGCAGAAGCCGCCCCAAACCACAGCATCAGCAGCAGAAGCAGCAGCAGCAGCAGCAGAATCTGCCGAAGCATAACGCGCACCCAAAACAAGGCATCGAACAGCATCTCCCTTCCCTGCAGCATGGCTCCCAAGCTCGTCCTCACGTACTTCGACTTCGCAGGCGCTGCTGAGTCGGTTCGCTGGGCGCTGGAACAATCCGGTCTCGAGTGGGAGGACAAGAGGGTAACGGGGGAGGAGTTCCTCGCTCTCAGGCCCAGTGAGTGATATTTTTGTCTTGAAACATATTTTGTCCTTCCTTCCTTCCTTCCTCCCTTCCTCCCTCCCTCCCTCCCTCGACGAGAGGTCTTGTCTCTCCTCTTTGCTTGCTACGCGCGTTCACAGCACAAATACTATAGCTACCTGGGATCAGCGTTACATCGTATATGCCCCCCCGTGAGGCTTCCTTGGACTACTCCTGCTGCTGCTGCTGCTGTACGTGCTGTAGAGTAGCACCCAGCCGCTGCTGCTGCTGCTGCTGCTGCTGCTGCTCTGGCTGGTTGGTGCTCTGATGTACAAACAGGATATACGCGCGCGCTGCATCTGGCAATCTTTTTCTTGTGTGTTTTGTTTGGGATTTTTGGAAGCGTTGCTATTTCTTCCTCTCTCGGGTATACTCTTCTACGTACCCAAGGGCGAGAAACCCGTTTTAATCCTTCCCGTATATTTGTTTTTAGCGAGAAGATTAATCAGAAAAAGTGTTCCTCAGTCCTCATCATCACGACTTTTTTGTTTTGTTGGCGCCATCCATCTGTCGTATAATATACATACATATGTATGATATGATATAATACCTGGTTATGTATATAATTTGTATGTTTGTTGTGTTGTGTTGTTTTGTTTTGTTTTGTTTTTGTTTTTGTCGCAGGCCTACCGAACGGGCAGCTACCCGTGCTGGAGACCGAGGGCTACGTCCTCGCCCAAAGCATGGCTATCCTTCGCTACGTCGGCAAGCTCGGCGGTAAGCAGCATGGCAATATATATATACTTCGAAGTATATGTCTATATATCTATATATCTATATATCTATATATCTATATATCTATATATCTATGTATCTATATATCTATATTTTGTTAGTATTCTTCGAAGCAATATATATATATATATATATGTATAAATATTTTTGGTAGTGCATATGTCATGCTGTTGTACTACAGCACGCGGCAGCACTGAAGAACTCGGCAGTTGAGAATTTCAGGCTAGACTTTTTAAGACGAAAATGACAACGCGACCTCTTTAGTACTGAAAATAGTGTGGGACACACCCCCGCCCTGCCTCACATAAATAATTCCACCCTCGGGCCAGAAAATAAGATATTCTTAATTCGTTCATAACTGAAAAAAAATGTCCGCACTAATTCCAAGTAGTTTGGCCCCAAATAGGTAGGACCAGTTCTTAAGGGCTTAACATCTGTCGCGTACTGTATATATATATATCTCACGACGATGGTGAACAGAAATATGGCTACAGAGCAGTGACCACCGCACATTCTTCTACTGCGGGTGGGCTACAACAGGATACATATAATACATAAATACGCCTCAATTTATTTTGTAGTGTCAGTAGATCCCTCTCCTACGGCTCAGGGGCGCCCGAGGATTTTGATATCATACACCTAACCCCCCCCCCCCCCCCCCCCCCAAAAAAAAAAAAGTACTACTGTATCCTTTTGGACTACTCGCCTCGTCGCTCTGGAGATGTCGTTTCCCTACAGGGGACAGTCGCGTAATTTTCGGGGGGGGGGGGGGGGGCGGGGGGGGGGGTTGGGGGGTGGCATTGTTTTCGGCCTCATTTGCTGTCGCCAGTAAACTTATTTTATGTGCCTGTGCCCGGGCCGCCGCTATGCCGCCGTGGGCCGTACGTACATCGGCTCGCGCGCGTAAAGTTATTTTTGCACGCCCCCCCCCCCCCCATTTTGCGAGAACGCTGCCTGCTCCCGTCTGTTTTTTTTACGAGGGGTCGAAATATATATATATATATAATAAATCGGAATTTCGCGTGAGATCATTTCTGCTGAACAAAAAAGAGTTTTGAGTCTGTATGACAGGCGGAAAACACAAAACGAGAGAGAGGTTCATGCGAAAGTTAAACTTACCCTCTCGCCGTTCCTTTTTTTGGCATGCGTTTGTGCACGTGCACACACGGACGGGACAACTTGGGGGGGGGGGACTCCGTCCGTTCAACGAAACATTTTGTTTTGCTCGGCAGGACTGTACCCCTCCGACGACCTCGAGGCGGCCAAGTGCGATGCTTCGCTGGACTGCGTGGCGGACTTCTACGCGCACGTTCAGCCGTCCATCGCGGAGACGGACCAGGCCAAGAAGGTGCTAATTTAATACTAATACTAGTACTATTGCGGGGCACCATACATACCTGGTAGTAAATACCAGGTAAAATAAATAGGGACCTGCGGTGCACACAAACACCTACTTGAGAGTGTATAGTTTACCTGTTTTTTACTAGCAATATTTGGTCCTATGTATTATAACCGTAGTGGGGGAGGAGGGAGAGGAGCCTACTTTGTGACCCCGGATCTGAGTTAGGGCCCCCACTAACGAAGGCAAGTTTCAAATCGAATCGATTTGAAATCGAATTTTTTTTTAATGAATCGAATCGATTTTTTTTTCCGATTTGAAGTGAAAATACGGCTTTGCGTCCTATCAGGTGAAATCACGTATGTTCCGTATGTTCTCGAAATGTGAATGAGATCGGAATAACGCGACATTCCACAGAACACCCGGCTGACAAGTACCGAGGGGAGAAGCGGAGAGCGACGGCGTGCATCGTCACGTGCACGCCGGCTACAGCCTCTGTTTTATTTTTAAGGCCCAGGCTAGGAAGCTGTCACTCTCAGCTTCGCGTGGGTGGTCGGAGGAAGCCCTTAAACGCCATGTACCGGACAGCGACAACGATGCAGCTATCGAAGTCTTGAGTTTTTCCTCCGTGTTTTGGGTCGATCGCTTGGTTCTCGCCGGGCTTGGCCGATCGAGCTGGTGGAAGAATTGGGCTTGCGACCGCCATGATTTTTTTTGAGGAGCCACCGCCGGGCCACGTTGTGCTATGGTATGTAGCTGGGGGCGCGGCTATTGCTCCGGTCGCCACTCGTTGGGGTTACCGATATATCCCCTCGTTGGTGGTTGTCGAGAACAGCCCAAACAGCGACGGATCGCCTCGGGGACGTTCACCCAGTGGAAACATGCCATGCATGTTGGATGAACTCCAATCGATTCGAATCGATTCGAATCGATTCGATTCGATTTGCAAAAAATATAGTCTTTTGGGACTTCTTTTGATATCCGATCGAATCGATTTTTTCATGCCCCAAAGTACAAATGTCTTTCCGGTGATTCATGCTTCGACAAATCAGATGACAAAACCGCGTCGATTCATTGAAAAAAAAAAAAATCGATTTGAAATCGATTCGATTTGCAACTTTCTTTCGTTAATACGGGCCCTTGCGACTAGGGAGGGAGAAAGACGGAAGTGCGAAAATAATTCATGGGATGGAAACAAAAAACAAAAAAAAAAACTCCCCCCTTAATACTTCGTATGTACTATTTTCTGCCTGTAGTTGAGCGGTAGGCAGCCCCTTTTGAAGGGAACTTACTAATAATACTGCGTTCGGGGGACTGGAGGGGGGGGGGTTCTCTCTCTCTTTCTTATATACACCGGCCGACGTGCCCTTGTCAGAGTTTTGCTACCGGGTACCTCATAGTCAATCAACAGCAGTGGGCTCAAATCGGCGCGCACACACACACACAGATAAATGTTTGGCGGAAGGTCCCGTCTATACCGTTTTCTCCTTTTCATCGCGGCGTCTCTTCTTGAGAAAAAGGGGGGCTACGAGTACCTACCTACCTACCTACCTACCTTTTTTACTGTTGCTGCTGTATATACTTTTATAATGCATACCTGGCAGGTAGTATGTATGTACAGAAGAGCAACCCGCGCCTCTGACCAAAGCGCGCACGCGGCGCGGCGCTGGCGTAGACCAGAAATACCGGAAGATTCTCCAGATTTTGCTCACGTACAGGGAGGGAGGTCACGATCTATTTCATAGAGCACATCTCGTAAAAATCCTACGCACCCCTGGTGAAGTATGACAGCAGTGTTATTGCTGGGGACCACATCAGCAAACAGGACCACATCTTGTTCGTAAAAACAGGTAAATATATAGGTTTCTATATGTACCGTAGGTTCCGTTTACTGTGCCCCCCCCCAAATAGGAGATGCTGTGCTGTGCGCGGGGGCTGTACAGGTGCAGGTAGACCCCGTGCCACGATTGGGGGTGCTGCTGTACCGTTTTTTGGTTAACTTATTTTTTTGGTCACGACCACCGTTTTTTTGGTTAACTTATTTTTTTGGTCACGGGGGTTGGGGGGGGGGGAAGCTCCAATTTTACCCTATAATGTTGGAGAGTGCCATCCTTTTTTTTTTTTTTTTTTTTCTTTCTTTCTTGGCAATATGAGCTTTGCGTATGAGCAATCCCACGGTGGTAGTGGTACCACTTTTAGGCTCAATATTTTCTGACCGGTTGTTCTCCCCACGTGAGTAACCACCGGATACTATTTTTATTTTACTCATGTACGAGGCCACGGGATTGGTTTCTTTAGGGTTGGGTTGGGTTGGCGTTTTTTTTGTTTCTTGTTTTTGTTGTTTTGTTCTGTACAATCACTTTTGTCATTTTTGGAGAGAGGCATGGAGAGAGAGAAGCCTCCCCCCCCCCCCCTCCTCAAATGACCAACCTCCAAGAAAAAAAATGGTGCACCTCTGCCGTGTAGCATGCGTCAGATACATTCAGCCCAGGGAGTCTATCCTATCTCGTGCAGTTTTTGTTCGGTTGCTTTACCCATTTATTTGCGTTTTTTTTTTTTTTCTGTCTCACAGTCTGTGACCACATAGTTTGTATCTCTCTAGGATTGAGAACCAGGACAGACACTGGGTGCACTGACGTAGTTGGGTAGAAAGAACGAGTTTAATTCGACGACAGCACATGCAGCAACGTGATAGTAGGTCATGCAGATCAAGGAACATATGCGCCCTGGGAAGGTCTCGCTCACAATGAAGTGGGAATTCGATAAGGTACGAAATCGTGATCCGTACGAAGGTGTGGAAAGCTGCTGTTGCTCAAAGAAAAGTAACTAACGACAGCCGTCGACGTAAGGGTGAACTGCGTAATGGAAGGCTTTTTTCGCCCCCGCGGTTGCCCGCCATAGGAAACACCGCCCTGCCAGGTATATAGGTTGGCCTCCGGCAGGGATACATTACATATACGTATATATATCATAGGCGAGAAACAAAAAAAAAAACACGCCGGTTTTGGTTTCGACATACAGAAAATTCTGTGTACCATCATACTCGTACTTCGAAGTATCCATATTCATATATTGTGTACGTACGCAAAGCGGGATAGCAAATTTGTCGTGCTTGTATAGTATACCTGATATGTGTGTTACGCAATCGAAGGAAGGCCTCTGTAGGACACGGTGCCCACCGTGACAGCGGTCACGCAGAAAGCAGACGTGCTGCGCGCCTGCCTCTCCGCCGCGGCCCATCCTTTCCCGGTTTTGGTTTTCGCGGGTTCCAACATATAAAATGCTTTTGGTACCTACCTGGTACTCTTTATGTAACTATCACGGGGGACCACAAGTAGTAATTAGGACCCCATGGCATAAACAAACCCTACACATATACTGTATATATACTTCGTATGTATATTCCAGTATGTTTTACTAAGCCTATGTTGCCCCTGATTTACTACTATATATGTCCACCCGGAATAAGACGCGTGCCACCATATGGAGGCAGCATTTTTTTTGGCTCATTTTATTTTTCGGAAAAGATGGGAGAGGCTCCTCAACCAAAAACCGTCGGATTTTTTTTATTTTTGTGACGCGAAATTTCTTCGTTAGGGCCCGTTTTAACGAAGAAGAAAAAAATTCAATTTGGATTTTTTTTAATTCAAATCCGCTTTTCATTGGTCAACACACGCACCAGCACCAAAGATTAGGATCTTGGGGCATAAAAATTGGTGCTGGTGCGTGTGTTGACCAATGAAAAGCGAATTTTTATTTTTATTTTTCCAAATTGAATTTATTTTATACTCGTTAATACGGGCCCTTATGCTAGATATATAGCGGGAGATTAAACTGTTCATCGGGTTTGTACGTATACACGAAGCATTTTTTTTTTTTTTTTTTTTTTCATTTTTGTTTCCTTCCAAGATAAAAGTTTCGGAGTGAGGTATAATAGGCCACCACCACCACCACCACCACCAAGAGCCACCATCCTCCCACGACGGCGGTCCGTCCCGCGTTCGCGGCTGTCGCCTTGCGCGCTTTTTTTTTTTTTTCTATGGTGGCGGTACCTCAAAATTCCTGCTCCTGAGTCGGCCGCCCACGGTTAACAAGCCCAGCGGCGGGCGAAGGAGGCGGCGTCCCAACGGGTGAATCCTGGGGGCAACCAGGGCGAGAGGTCAGACCTTCTGTCGGCAATAAAGGCTTGGGAACGCAAGCCGATTCCTGATTACCATATGGCGAGCAAAAGGCGGGGCGGCTCCGCCCCGTGCGCTCGTCGTGGCCCTTATACTTGGAAAGGCCCACGATGCAGCCCGAGAAACGGGGTTTTGGCCGCCAACTGCGAAGCAGGAGTTTTTGAGGTACCGAATCAAGAAACAGAAAGCGCGCGGCGACAGCCGCGAACGGGGGACGGACCGCCGTCGTGGGGATATGGTATGGTGGCTCTTGGTGGGTGGTGGTGGCCCGACGCCTCGTGTTTTGAGACTGGGTGAGACACGGAGTATCCCCTTGCAGGTTTGTCTATCAAGCGTCCTTGGTGTTATTCACTTTCGTGTAGAATTAAGCGTAGAAGAGAATGCAGGGTTTGTTATTTCCCGAGCCAGATGAACATCTCTGGCTCGGTGGGCTTCGTTCAATTCAAGTATTCCCCTTAGATATTATAAATACCCCGAATACAAATGCCATCCAATTTATACGAAAACGGACCAATCACCGAGTATTAATGAGGTAATTACCGGCCTTCCAAGCCCGTACCATCACACAAGCCTCCTGTGAGGGAGAAACCCCAGGGAAAAAAATAAATAAAAAAAAATGCTGCACCTCTACCGCAGCATGCGCCACTCTGTACCGAATTATAAGCACCGTTTAAATTTAATATTAAAGTACAAAATGTGCTTCGGGACATAGGGGTGGACTTACATGGTCATCACATCGGGCCTGGACCCAAAAGATGAAAAAAGCAGATGGCCAGAAAAATATGCCACTTAACTCCTTAGTAACCCCTTAAGAACTGGTCCCACCAATTGGGGCACAAACTACTTGGAATTAGTGTGGAATAAGTTTTTCAGTTCTGAATGGGTTGAGAACCGGTCCCAAGCATTTGGAGACAAACTACTTGGAATTAGTGTGGGACATTTTTTTCAGTTCTGAATGGGTCAACAACAACAGGTCCCCCCGTTTTTTGCAGACAGAATTGCTTGGAAATAGCGTGGGATAAAAAGTTTTGCAGTTCTAAAAAGAGTCAAGGGCCGAAAATATGCTCTCCCATTTTGGGGCTCTGACGTGAGTGAACATCACACGGGCGTAGGTTGTGTCCCGGCCACTCGTAGGGTAGTACCAGGCATCGGGTAAAGCTACAAAAGAAGTGAAAGGACCCCGAAGAGCTTCCCTGAAGTACATGCATGCTCGCAGGGACTTTTTCTCGCTAACAAATATCTTGACTACTCGTAGCGGAAAGCGTGGGAGCGTGAGTTAGCAAAAAATCGATGTCAATCGACTGGCGTTGGGAAGGCTGAACCTGAAGTCTTCTCGCGATAAAAATCAAGGCAAGAACCGTAGAGGGGGAGAAGGGAGAGGAGCCTACTTTTGTGACCCCGGATCTGAGTTTCGACTAGGGAGGGAGAAAGACAGAGGTGCGACGATGTTAAATGGGATGGGGCAACAAAAAACAAAAACGAAAATGTTTAGCTTTTGTAGCAGACGATAGGTAAATATACGTATACTGCTGTTGTCTATTTTATAAAAATTGAAGAAAAAAAACAAAAACAACAGCTGTGAGGAAATCGGCGATTTCGTGTCAAATATCATCTATCTTTGCAGGCTTTAGTGTGATACTTCGATCGCGCGTATATACTCACTTACGGGTTTGATATATATATGTCCGTATATATTGTAGAAGCTCTTAGGATAGTTAAACTCACGCTTCTCGTCGGCCTGCGCCAACAATCTGACTTTTAGCGCTCTGCCGGCCCCCCCCGCTTGCTGTTTCCTGTTTTGCTTTTTGTCGCCTGTGGCCTGGGCGTCTGTCGTAAGACCCTTGGGAGATTGATGGTGGCCACAGGCGGCGAAACAGGAAAGGGGATAAGATTAGCAAAACGTTCATTTGTAATATATGGAAACAACGGACGTAATGAGCGCCCAAGTGTTGGAAGGTCGTCTCTATCAGGAGTAGGAACGGTGCTCCCTCAGTCTCGAAAGTGATGCGTGGTCAATGGTCAAATGACTAAGCCAGGCAACAAACGAGTACCCAACCCCCCCTCCGCCCCGGTTCACTTTTTCCGCTCGTTCGTTACCTGTCGCCTTTTTCTTTTCTTTTTGTTCTTCTTTTTTTCGGGGGGTCGCGATGATCTTCTGGGCGAACACCCAGTTGGAGATGGGCGGAGATCTGGCGGAGAACTTCTTTCCCAAGTGAGCATCGGCGTGGGATCTCCGTTTCAGTAGATACTGTATTATTAATAGTGTACCATGTCGGGGAGCTGTTTGGCCTATGTACGTGACATTTATTGTGACATGATATCCCGTGGGCCTTTGGGTTCGGTTGGAATGCTGCTGTACGCTGTACGTAGGGATTTTCGGTTGGACTGCTTCTTGGAACGTTCGGGTGTATGCATATATGTATGTATGTATACATGTGTCGCAAGAAAGGGTACGTACGGACGGGGGACCTTAGTAAATAGGACCACATATATATTACTGTAGTACGAAGTACGAGTAAGAATCGGTAAGTATATACCACTCTGTACCGAAATATAAGCACCGTCTTAACTGAATATTAGTGCTTAAAATGTGCTTAAATTTCGGGACAGAGTGGTAGTGATTAGTGCTTAAAATGTGCTTATATTTCGGGACAGAGTGGTAGTGTTTTTTTTTGTGGACCGTAGGTCCTATTTACTAGTATTACTACTGAAGTAGTACTAGTATTTACTATGCCCACCCGCAATAGTGTTGATGGTAGCAACCGCGAACGGCTACTATTATAAGCACCATTAAAATGGCATGTTGGTATGCAAACGGTCCTTATATTCAGGGTCAGCGTGGTATGTATATAGTATAATATACCAGGTATTATATATGTATGTGTGTGTGCGCACAGCTATCTATAGCTGGGCGTATTAATACGCTCTCTGGTGGAATGAAACGCGGTATGTACAAGGCATTGCGTTGCTTTGCTTCGCTTTGCTTTGCTTTGCTTTGCTTTGCTTTGCTTCGCTTTGGTATTTAGTGGTGGGATACATACAGTAGTATATACCGATCGAGTTCGACACATTTAGTTTTTTTTAAACGGAACTTTTACGAAGTATCGTATTTTTATACATACTAAGTACACCAGGTAACAATCGATAGGATTTCGGTATACAATACCACTGATATTCGACTGATACGGTGTTTTTTAAAACGAAACACTAATACTATCGTATTCATACATACCAAGTACACCAGACAATCAATACGATTTCGATATCGTATGATATGCGATATCACTTTCGGGGATGGATATGTACGGAACACTCGGTATTGGTGTTTATACCCCAACGGTGCTTACATTTCCGGCCAAAGTGTTTGATACAGTTATACGTCGAAGCTAAAGCTTTCGTTCGGTATGAGCATAAAATAAAACGATGGGGGTACCAGGGGATGCAGGGAAAAAAAAATGTTCGATGCGAAATATCGACAGTTCCATATTAGTATTTCGGATATTATCGAAACCTTAGACGCGATATATAATATATATATATACGATATAATATATATACGATATATAATATATATATATACGATATAATATATATACGATATATAATATATATATATACGATATAATATATATACGATATATAATATATATATACGATATATATATCCCAACACTTGAAAAAGTTGATACATACATTTTCGGCATGTCGATTCATCCACGGGACGAGAGCTTTCCTGCCATCTGTCGAGGTACACGGTAGACGCAGGAGCGATCCACGACCCTACCCCCGACCCCCTACCCCCGGACGGCCTAGTATCCCGTCTACTTTGAATATAGATAGATAGCCCCAGAGTTCTACTTGTATTTTATTTTATCTGTTTTTCGCTCGGTTAGGGAATGCATGTTCTTTCGACGCAGTCCTCCTCTTCCTGTCTCTCTCTCAGCGGCTTCGGAGTGATGTGATGCTGCCTGCGACTGTCGCGAAAAACGGCGGTATTCCTCGCGACAGTTTCGGCTATTATTACTAATAATAGTGATGCTCTCTTGACGGTAGTTGATGCCAGGTATGCACAAGTAAACTTATTAACCGCTGTGAGACAAAAAAAACGAGAACGCTACCTACGTTCGTTAAATCTATTTTATATCGGGACCCTCTATACATTAATACACGTAGTGTTACTTGCCGCGATCTCCTATTAATAATATATATATATATATATTATTTATTTTTTCTTCCATTATATGTATGTATATACTCGTAGCGGTCACGGGGGGAGGAGTGTGACTCCAGGATTCGAGTGACTGCTGGGAGGGAGGAGCGGGGAGAGTTGGGCGAGGATAGTTCATGGAATGGATATATACATATAATATGTATATATTATTCCAGGTATATATTATATATATTATATGTATATTATATAATATCATGGTGGGGATTCCCCTGCGCGCTCGCTCCACTTGGCCGATGGCATGTGTACGTGCGTTTGTTCGGGCAGGTGGCTCCCTTTGATCGAGAAGCAGCTGGCGGCAACGGAAGGCGTCTACTTCGGCGGGAAGGTGTGATGCACACCAGCAGTGTAGGCCTTTGCCCGCCGCGAATAAGGAATGCATCTATTTCGGGGGATTCTAACCAATAGGATAGGGACCTGCAGTGAACACAAAAACCCACACCAGTATATTTCTTTATTTTTTACTTGAAAGTAAAAATATTTGGTCCTGTTCACTATGGCCCCCACCAATAATCAGAACATAACTGCTCATTTTGTTTTGGTGGGCACTTCAAGAAAATAATCGGGGTTGCTAAGAATGTTTCGTGCTGAGCGGGCGAGAGAGCGCTATACGCACTGGAAGTCCTGTATACCAGGAGGTTATTATACAATATAGGCTATATAACCTACACATGCTTAACGTTTTTCGGGGATGGTGTCACAGCAGTGAGGTTCTACCTTATGGCTTTTGCTCGAACGAGGCTTTTCTTGTCAATGAATCGCTCCGAGTCGGAATGCCGGGGCACCCGCGTACGAACTCGTGGCGTGTACGTATTAATTATGAAGCCCTCTACCGGTATGCAGTAGTTTTCTCTCGGTCTTTTTCAGACTGGCTTGGGAAGACGGGGAAAAAAACGCCTCAATTTATTTGAGGGCAATAACCAAAAACGGGTATACCCGGTCGGTTTTCACTCAAAAACGGGTACATTCTGGAATCAAGTAAAAAACACGCCCAGCGAGCCATGCGATTGGCCAAAAAAAAATTGTACCCATTTTTGAGAGAAAATGTCCCGGGTACAACTGTAAATGTCTAATATGCTTGGCTTTCAACCGTTTTTGGTTATTTTTTTTGGTTATCCACTTGCCTACAGTGTGCCTCGCTCTCCACTGCGCCTGCGGCCGCTCTTTCGTTGTTTCATTTTTTCAGACTTTTTCACGATCCACTTCAACTCTATTAAACCATTTTACGCACCTGGGTACGTAGTACGTACGTCTTCAGTCATACATACGACGATCCACCTAATCTACTGTTGTATGTGTGCACGGCAGTATCAACATACCTGGTATATATAGGGTGTATTTCAGGTACATGCTGAGACCAAGTAAAACACAAATACTTGCCGCCAGAACCCTCTGCGTCTAAACACCCCTGACCCTACCCGGATCTGAACCCTCCAAACATAATCTGGACACGTCTAAGGGTATAGTTGGGCGCCGACAAGTGTGTCTGGTTATCACTACCCCTCAGAAACGGGCATGATGTGATTTTGGCGAATCTATCCTGTGATGGCTCGTGGGATGTGGTGTTTTGACTCGATTCCATTATGTGTCCGTTTTTGGCTCAAACCGGCGCGGGTGTACCCGTTTTTGGTTATTGCCCTTTATTTATTTATTTATTTATTTATTTATTCGTTTTTTGTGTTTTTGGTTGAAACTTGCCGAGATTTTGGTTCAACCTTTTGCTTGCTCTTGCTCGTACTCGTAGCCAATGTAGAGATATTAGATATTGCCGATAAGGCAGGCAACAGGTAAACACAACTATTTTATGTACTATATGGGGGGGGGGGGGGGGTGTACTGCGCCCCGAAATGCTGCAGGTGCCCCTGTTAAGAGTACGAACGATGCTCCGTTTTAAAAGGTAAGCGTGATCAATTGTCGAACGACTGAGGCAAGCAACAAATGACCCCCCCCCTCCCTCTGCCCTGTATGGTCACACGACCACGGCCATGCATGGCTATCGAGTACACCCCCCTCCCCCTTTCCGCCTGCCTTGCTTGGTCTACTGTTGTCGCGACGGTGGCCAGTCCGCTCGCACTTGCTCCCGTTACGTGTATACTTCGTATAAACACAACGTCTTTCAGCCGTCGTCTTTTAACCCGCTCTCTCCCCCCCCCCCTCCCCGCGCTGTTCCATTCGTTTTTTTCTTCAAAACCCATCCACCCACATATATATATATATAAATATATATATACCTGGTATATATATATACGCGCCGCTGTATTGCAATATGGATCCCAGGGGATGACCGTGGCCGACATCATCATGGGCTACCTGCTGAAGGTGCTCAAGGACGGCACCATGGAGGGCGTCCCCACCACCATCGTCGACCCCTACCCCAGCCTCATCGCTCTCCGCGATAGCATCGTCGGAGAGCCCAAGATCGCGGCCTTTATCGCCAAGCACGCCGAGTAGAAAACACAGGGGATGGAGTCAGGGAAGGGGAGGGGTGGGGGGACGCTGCGTGGTCTGCCCTTGGGGCTGACAACAGTGACAACCACAAACCGGTTGTGCCGGTGTTTTAAATTGTTGTTCCGGGGTTCTGTGTGCAGTGGCATGCAGTGGAGCGGGCATTGCATTGCATCAGTTTTTTTTTGTTGTTGCGTATGTGTCGGAAGAATATGTGTAGGTATATATCACATGTATGCATGTACTGGTATATATTATATATTTTAACTGGAATATACGTATGATAGCAAGGCGTGTTTTATCCAGTTACGCTGCTGCTGTAGGGGACGCAAGCCAGGGGGGAGGGAGGGAGGGAGGGGCTTTCGTCTTCTTTCTTACGGCTTTTTCTAATTGAAAGGCGTACTTATGTGTACGTTGTGTTCTGTGTTTTGTGCCTAGCGTGTGTCTTGTGTGTGTCTTGTGTGTGTCTTGTGTGTGTTACGTGTTTTGCCTTTCGCGCTGCTGGTGAAAACAATTCACAGCTTTTTTTCGGGCTCGCTCTCCCTCGTATAGAGAGAGAGAGAGACTCGTGCACCTTCCTTCCTTCCTTCCGTGGTCGCATGCATATACGGCATTTAGGCTATACGCGCAGCATCTAGACCTCATGGGTATAGTACTTGCATGGCCACAAGGTCAGCAGCATCCTCTTGCTCTGCGCTGGGGGACTCCCGCTTCAAGTGGGCGGGCGCAGCAACGGCAGAGAGAGGGTGTTCCGACCTCTGTTTTCTTTTTTGTACTCGTTAAATTGTTTCGTTGTCCTCGCCTGCTTGTTATGATAGAGCTTTCGTCGACCCCTTTTGCTCGACGTTTGACACATACAGCAGTCCCGTTGATTCCAACGGCTCGTACACCCGCCGGCCTCTTCTTGACTTGTTTTAGCGGCGGGGGGGGGGGGGGGGGGGGGGGGGGGGGGGGGGGGGGTGTACTCATGTTGTGCACGGCCGTAGTCATATGACCATAGACCCTCGCATCCCTACAATGCCGGGACGGAGCGCGTTGGGTTTTCACCAACCAGGCAGACATTGCTTGCACCAAGCGCGAAACGCCGTGAGGTATTGGGCGAGTCGCATGGAGGGTGAGCTGCATCCTGCTAAGAACCGCCTCTGAGGCGGACTTGCGTATGGACGACAGCTTCAATGAGTTAATTTAATTTCTGGTGTGGCCACTTCCGGAGACAGCAATGGGTTTTACTATGTAACTGCCTCGCGGACGCCTTACCATAACACTACGTGATACGACCATTCCCCTTGTGCGGAACAAAGGTTCTCCACCCCGCACAAATGATCTACTCGACCGCCAGCTTTGGTGACCGCCAAAAAAAAAAAAAGAAGAGGGAAATAACGGTGAAAATAAAATGGAAGGAGCTCGTACACGCCTTCAAAACGATAAAAACCCGCACGATTGTAATTGTCTACTCCTACGAAGTATATAAACACCTTATTAACAGTACGTTTGTCTTCGAGCCTTGACACGTTTCCCTGGCCCCTTGGCCTACTCTCAGCTCTTGAAATTGCCGACGGGAAAACTATTGTTTTCCTGGGATTGGTCCTGGAATTACGTTTTTTTTTTCTCTCTTTCTTCGATTCATTTCTTCGATTCATATTCAAACACAAGAAGAGTGAAGTGATGCTTTGCGCACGTAGCATCGTGCGGCCGATGATAACCCACCTTGCACGGGACGAGATGGCACCAAAAATCTCCGAGGCTGCTGCTGCTGCTGTATGCATCATCGCTCTGAGAGCGGTGGTGGTTGCGAAGGCTGGAAGACGCTGATGAACTGTGTCTGGACCTCTCGCCCGATATGCGACAGCGTTGCCAATCATTTTGTTTTTGTTTTTGTTAAACGATTTGTTTGTTGTTCTTGAGTTTAACCGTAATTTACTCGTATAATAAGAGTACGAGTATATTCAGGATTGGTCCTGGAGTTCTGTTAGTTCTTCGTTTCTTCGATTCATCCCCAAAACAAAGTGGTGATTTGGTCACGCAGCAGCATCCGTGACTAATGATAACCCGCCTTGGACGCAACGAGGTAGTACGAAACCTTCGAGACTGTATACTGCATACATCATCGCTCTGAGAGTAGTGGCGGTTGCGAAGGCTGAGAGACGTTGATGAACTGTGTCTGGACCTTTCGCCCGAAATGTGGCAGCCTCACCATTTGTTTAGTTTTTCACATTTTTGTTTTGTTGTCCCGTTTGCCGTGTATATTTTGCCGTGCAATATAATGCAAACTGCGATTTACCACACATACATGTACTTAAACACCTTCCCAGCAGACAGCGCAGCGCCTTGCTGTGTGCCGTGGTGCCGTGCTTTCTCTTTCGAACGTGTTTAGCTTTGTTGTTCTGAAGCATGGAGCTCTTGGCATTTGCAAGTCGCCTGTTTCCTCCTTCCTCCTCAATTCCAGCGCCATCTGCGACTTTCTTTCCTACTACTGTGTTGTGTCCATGCTGGGCGAGCGTGAGGGGGCGGAATCGCCCGGTATACGCGAAGCACCTTGTGCACGATACACACATGCTGCATCGTTCAAGGTTTGGCAGGACGCAGAGTCGACACTGGGCACATACACTGGGTGTCGATGCAGGAGAATATGATTACAGTAGTTGTTGTACAAAAAATACCCAACCCCGCCTTCCACGCCCCCAACGGTTAGCGACTCACCTTAAGCGCAACCGCCGACCGAAAAATAGACATGGCACCTTGATTGTATTGTACCTGATAAGACTTGTCCTCGGCGGGTAGTCTAACCGGCTGCAGTAACCTTTTCACAATTAATATAACAGCCCTGGAGACTAATACATACATACATACATACATACATACATACATACATACATACATACATACATACATACATACATGCATACCAGTACATACATACATCCATTCACGGTATTTGTTTTACCTTACACACAGCTTTTAAACGCCAGTTCTGTGACTCTCATGCCGAAAAGTAAACCGTGCATGGAACGTCCCGACCCCGCCTGCTGCGTCTCCCTCATATGAAGAGGCAGCCCCAAAAGGGACTGCAGTTCTAGAAGGGTTCACCCAAATTCGTCGGAATTTTCGGCTCTTCTTGGACTCATCCCACGGTAGGAGCGTAGCAGAATTTTCTCATCTGAGTATAACTACAGTCGGTCGCCCCGATTGTCTAGTAGTGGTACGCTTGAATGCTACTAAGGATTGGTTTCCGGGGTTCAAATCTCACGTGGGTCGGATGCGTGAGTATATTGGTAGAAATAAATGAAAAACGGAACCAACTGCTGAGGAGAGCGCCTAGGATCATGGGTATATAGGCGTAATCCATGCGAGTCGACGAGCCCTCGGAAGAAAGAGGGCTGCAGTCTTCTCGCCATAAAAATGCAAGGCATAACCGTACAGTGGGGGGGGAAGGGAGAAGAGCCTAGTCTGTGACCCCGGATCTGAGCTACGACTACAGTAAAAGGAGAGAGAGAGAGAAAAAAGAAGAGCGAATATAATACATGGGATGAAAACAAAACAAAACAAAACAGAGAGTGTGTGTACTGTACAAAGACGTCAGTCAGCTATGTTTGTTTTTGTTTAAGGCGCACTGTAAGCTTTCTTGAAAAACCCTGTTATTATGTGCTGGCGGCGGCCGCCGACACCGCCATAGAGGTACAGGCACTGGGGCCACTGCTTTCTCCTTACAGTACCCGCATGACTATTTTTGAAGTAGTGTAGCCCCACCCACTATCCTCGATGTCAATAAATCTATCCGGCTCGCTCTCGCATCGGCCGCCATCTCTCGAGAAGATTCACTCGAGTGCTTCCCGGGATGATGATGTGCTGATGATCCGCTCGGCGGCATAGAGGCAGGCGGCGTGGCCACTGCTTTTTCCCAACAGTCTCCGCGCATAACTATTATGGTAGTACTACAGCTCCATCCGCTATCCTCGATATCGATAGATCTATCCACTTTTCTCTCTCATCTGGCGCAACCTCTCTCTCAAGACTCACTCGAGAGATATTTCTGGGATGGGAGTGCGTTGATCCGCCTCGCTTACTCCTCGACGCGCTGTCGCAGTGCATCTAGCTTTGCCTCGAGAACCAACGACCCAAATAAGGGGGTCACACGAATAGAGTGCGATCTGAGGTCGGGGAGTTCGCTTCCATTACCGGCCCGATGAATTCTCGATCCCCATCATCGCATCTAAGCCATCACATTTCCAAACCTTCGCTCTCTCTCTGTCACCCGGCACACCCGGCACACCCGGCCAGGCCAGCGTAATATTGTCCGTGCTGTGGCTCTTCATCCTGCTATTAATAGAGAGAGATATATATATACATAACAAGCTCTGTACTTCTCACAAACGGCGAGAGAGAAACCCATCCCAAGGTATACCATAAAGGGGTATCAGTTAGTGTTTGCCTTGTGAGGCAATGTTTTGTCAACTGGGACCGTTTCCTGAGCTCCTCGAACGTGGGCAACTACCACCGGTTACAGTACGCGACCCAGACGAGACGCGTGCTACGATAGAGATAGCACTTTTTTTTCGCTGAAATTATTTCTAAATGATCGAGCTCCTACACGCAAAATCGGCGGACTTTGATCATTATTTTGTTGCAATGTTGATCCTTGTTAGCCTTCGGGCCATGGGATTTAAAAGCGGATGTTACTTTTAATTTCCTCCCTCCCTTAATGATCACTTCGGGGGTGAGGTATGGAGCTCTTCAAGTAACCACCCTCCCAAGGCAAAAACATGGTGAGCCTCTATCGTAGCATGCGTCATGGTAATAAGCTCCTTTTTTTTCGGCCAGACTAGAATTCCTAGGTAAGAATCTGGGTGTGTTCCACACTACTATTCATTTTCAATACAAAGAGGGTCGCATTCGTATTTCTTCCTCCCCCCCCCCCCCCCCCCCCTCCCCCCCCCCCACCCCCCCCCTCCAAAAAAAAAACAAACTCTCGGTCTCAAATTCTTAATGATAATATTCTTAGCATATGTCGCGTGCTGTACTACTGTGATACTTTTTACTCTTAAAATTGAGTACGTAGCATATTTGTTTCAGAGCTACAGTACGTAGCGCATACAGCGCATACAGCGCATACAAATCTTGGTCGGGTTGCGAAAACAAGCTATTTCATATCCAAGCTCTGTTCAGGATAGTTAGGTGTCGAGCTCTGCGTGTGAAGAGCTCAGACCATAATAAGCCGTCAGCCCTACCGTGACCGTGGCAGTGCTCAAGAGACAGGCACTCGTACACGGTGGGGGTGATACACCGCAAATACAATAATAGGGATGGAGACCTGGGAATTCTACGCCAAACGTGGGATTTGAATACGAATTGCGCGGAGCCTATGCCATTTGTCATTTTGAGCTGCACGAGCCAGCAAACGAAACAAGTTACAGAAGAGAAAAAGGCAATGACAATGCAATGATAATGGAACGAAACATCTTGAAAACGTGCTACACCTGGGGCACACGAGCATGCTCTTCCACGTTAGCCCATGCCGTACTGGTAGGTCGCGTGTTTTAGTTCAATTGTATTTCTCAACTCGAGACGGGGGCGAAGGATGCATTTCCGACAAGGAAATCCCCTCTGTTTACGCATCTCCTGATTTTATTCATATGAAAAAGCGATTTGAATACCGCACGAAGTTTATGTCACCCCTTTCCACGTTCTTTCCACGTCCTGGAACCGGACCTTTTTTCTGGCGTCTGGACCAAGGCGACGCCATGACACTACTGTAGCCCACCATAATGAGCTGCGCCTGCAAAAACATGGAACATTTGGCAAGCACCTGGGTCCACGAACAAAACCATGAATCGCAGAAGGATGCAGGTCCTCAAGGCACACTGCGACACCTCTACCCCGCGGGGTTGCGAAGCCTCGGGTATACTAGTAAAACGGACTATAACGGAGATTCAGCCGCAAGGACGGAACCAGCAGACGAAAAAAGCTACTGCCTCAGCCCAGGGGGGGGAGGGGGTGTACTCATGTCGTGCACGGCCGTAGTCGTATGACCCTAGACCTTCGCATCCCGGGGGGGGCGTGTAACCAGAGAACGGAAGCATCACGAACGAGCTAACGCGAAAGACCCGGCAGTGAAGGAGGGGAAGGGAGGGGTGCTCCGTTGTTGCTTGCCCTCGTCATTTGGCCATTTGCCACGCATCTATTTCGAGACGGGGTACCGATGCTACTCCTAACACACACGCCTCCCAGCATGCTTGGGGCACCCCCTTACGTTTTTTTTTCTCGTATGTCACATGATGATTTTTGTTTTTTTTGCCTTTCTTTGTTTTTATTCTTATGTTGTCCCTTTCTCCCTTGTTTGTTTGTGTTTTTGCCTTTTGTGGCCGCCATCTATCTGCTGCTACAGTAGGATAGCGATTGTTCCACCGCTAATAGCTAGTGACCCAAACGCTGGGGGGGGGGGGGGGGTCGCTACTATTTAGTGTACCAAACTGCTCCATGTCACACTCGTCTATTTTCCTCATCTCCTCCTCTAGCACATCCCTTTCCTCCTTGTACCTTTCACATTCTCCCACTATGTGAACTCTACTCTCTATGGCTTTGCCACATGGGCACATCTGTGCCTCTACTTCCTCCTCCTCCCGGCTACTGGTATACCTCCTTCTTCTTTCTGGCAGGTCCAGGTCCCCTACACGAAATCGCAGTTTCAGCTTTTTCGCGAAGTCCATTGGGCCGTGCAGATACCTTTTCATTCCTATTCCTTCTCTCAACCCCCCGTACATCTCTAAGTGTTCTTCCCCTTCCACCTTCTTTCTCAGTGCTAGCCTTTCCCTTCTTTCTATCCTTTCTTTCACTTCTGTCTTGTATCCGCTAAATTTCTCTATGGCCAGCGTCTCTTTTTGGTTTCCTATTTCCTTCCATACTTTCTCGACTACGCTATCCCACCTTATTCCAGCTCGCCCTTTGGTTACTTTCTCCCATACAGCTTTATCGGCTATGGCTGGCAACCTCTTATTTGGCATGTTCTTTACTTTATATTGCCATTTCAACTTACGCACGTCTCTATTTGTCTTAAGTGGGTACATTCCCAGTTCTGCTCTCAATACTGTATTACTCGTCGTACTTGAGCATCCTAGTACTTTTTTAGCTGCTGTCATCTGTACTGTTTCCAGCTGTTTTACGAGCTTCGCGTTCCCTTCCCATACTTCTCCTGCATATTCTAGCTTTGGTACAATCACATTCATCAGTATACATCTCTTAATTCTAGTGTCAAGGTGCGAGTCTGTTAGGACTGCTTCCATCTTGCCTACGTGTGCCTTACCCTTGCCTATTGTTTTATTTATGTGTGCATCCCAAGAGCAATCTTTTGAAATTTCTACGCCAAGGTACGTATACTGGTCTACGATCGGTAATTCATCTTCTCCCCACTTCCACTTACAAGTTACCGGACTCTCCTTATCTTCGTTACATACAACTACTGCGCACTTTTTTACGTTCGCCGTCACTCTCCACTTCCTGGTGTACTCGATTGCCTTCTCTATTTGTTTCTGCAGTCCTTCGGGTGTTTCTGATATGCAAACGAAATCATCAGCAAACATCAATCCCGACACCGTATCTTCCCCCACCGTGACTCCCTGCGATGCTGCTTCTACTGCTACTATCATGTCATTAATGTATACCTTGAATAGGTTAGGTGATAGCGTACATCCCTGGGCAACTCCCTGTAGGATATCAACGTACTTCGATATTTCCCCGTCCAACATCACAGCACTTCTCGCACATTCCGTCATCTTCTTCATCATTCTCCACATCTTTCCTCTTATCCCTATTTCCCACAACTTTTTCCACAGCCCATTTCTCCATACTGTATCGTAGGCCTTCTGTACATCTAAAAAGAAACAGTACGTTGTTAGCCCCGCGTCTTTCCTGCCTTGGATTATCTTACCTAATGTGTACACATGATCGACGCAGCTCCGGTTTGGCCTAAATCCTGCTTGCCCTTCGCTAATCTTTTCTTCCTTCTCCATCATTGTTCCCATTCTATCGTTCAAAATCTTACAGAACGTTTTACCTACAGTGCTTAGTAGCGTTATTCCCCTATAGTTACCCGGGTCAGCCTTGTCTCCTTTCTTAAACAAGTTTACTACTACTCCTTCTCTCCATCTCTTAGGTGCGTACTCGTTTTTCCATATCCAGTTATACAACTTAACCATCATGGTAAGCATTCCTTCTCCCCCGTACTTCATAAATTCATTAACTATTTGGTCTGCCCCTGCTGCCTTTCTATTCTTAAGTTTAGCTACACACTTCTTAACTTCTTCTCTTGTGAACTCTCCCTGTAACCCTTCTGAACCACTGTCTTCCCTTTCTGATGCATCTACGTTCGCCTCCGCCCACGCGTTGATATCTTTCTCAAATTCTTTGTCGAACGTTTCGTTGGTTGTGGGCGTCCCTAGCTTGCGGTAATGCTCTACAAGTACTTCCCTTTTCCCCTTCGAACTACTAACCATTTTACCGTTCTGTGCTCTTAATGTAGCTATCCCCGTATCTGCCTCTCCTGCTTGTTTGCCTAGTATCCCTTTTATCCCTACCCACATCTGCTTCATCCCGCCATCAAAGTCTTCATTCGTTTTAGTAACTACGTCTTTCCATACCCCTTTCTTCTTCTTCTCAACCACCTTTTTTACTTTATTTCTAGCAATACCATACTCCTCCCATCCTGACGTAGTTTTGCTCGATGCGTATCTTGCGTGTGCCTTTCTCCTTACTCCTATAGCCTCTTTTACTTCGTCATCCCACCATTTTACTGCTCTATTGCATATTATCAACTTCTTTCCTATTACTTTACTTGCTGTGGTCTTGACCAATTTCTCCCATCCTTCTATTATCCTCGCTCCTGCATTATCTCTCTCTATATTGTTCTTTGTCGTACCTATGCTTTCCAGCAGATCGGAAAAATGCTCTGCATTTTTAGTCATCTCTTCTTGGAACTCTTCCCGTTTTTCCTTTACTTCTAGTTTATCTATTCGCCATCTGTACAATTTCCTACCGCGCCTATTTTTGATAACTCTCGTCTGCTGGCTGTCTGTCCATATTAGGCAGTGATCCGTAGTTCCTACGTCCGCTGCGCATACATGTACTTCAGTTTCCTTACTACTTCCGTTTTCTACCACTATAAAGTCAAGAACGGAGCTTTCTCCCTTTTGTATGCACTGTCTAGTCCATTCTGGCTCTGGCTTGTTTGCTCTACCGTTCAGAGTCTTCATCTCATTGTTCTTAAGGGGTCATTATCATGGAAGGCCCTAATCGTATGACTGTATTCCCTCGCATCTCTACAACGCCGGAACAGCACACAACGGGTTTTCCCCGACCAGGGGCAGACATCGCCAGCACCAAGCGCTAATCGCCGTGAGGATCTCGGCGAGTCGCATCGAGGGTGAGTTGCATCCTACAAAGAACCGCATGTGAGGCGAGCTTTCTTGCGTACGGGTGACAGCCCCCGATGTATCGATTGTGATTTCCGTTGTGACCACTTCCAGAGAAAGCAATGGGGTTACTGTTATGTAGTGTGCCTCGTGGATGCCTTACCATACACACTTACCACGAACACTACGTGATGTGTGATATTCTCAATAATTACTTATTGAAAGATGCACAAACACAGAAAAGAGGTCTGCGCCGGTGAAAGAAGAGCGGCGAAGTCCCCAGAGACCACACCGCGGACTCAGAGCGTGAGAGGGGGGGGTCTGAGGCCAGACGAAATATGAACGGGCACGAATACCCTACAGCAGTCCTGCGCCACAGTGTTGCGCAATGACGGTATACGAGGGGTGGTGTCTTAATTGTCTGAGGTATGTACTCACACGAGGAAGGATCTCATTATCCCACTCGAAGCATGCATCACTTCGAAAACAATTGTTCGCCCAACCCGACCACCATTTGTATGTACTCTGTATGTGCTGTATGCACGGTATGTGCACTGTATGCGTTGTATGCGCTGTATGCGCTGTATGCGCTGTATGCGCTGTGTGCACTGTATGCGCTGTATGCGCTGTATGTACGGTATGTGCTGTATGCGCTGTTTGGGTTGTATGTGCGGTACACGTTTTTTGTGTTGTAACCACCGTTAGCATGTGTGCGCTGTATGCACCGTATGTACTGTATGCACTGTATGCGCTGCATGCACTACTGTATGCACTGTATGTGCTATATGCGCTATTTAATTGTAAAAACACAGATACACGAATTCACAGTATCATCAGAGGAACCGGTAGTTCCTCTGATACTCACCTGAGGATGCCCGATCGGTCCCAGTGACAAACAAATGCCTCGTAAGGCAATTGTTTTTTGCAAACCCCTACCTACCTACCTACCTACCTACCTACCTACCTACCTAACTACCGTGGTATGCACATATACTCGTAGCCAGATCCACTAGACCGCCCCCTCGGCGCGACTAAGCCGACGTACGAGGCAGAACGAAACCTATACCAGTATCCTGGACGCATACTATGCCACAGCAGAGGTGCACACCCACACCCACACCCACACCCACACCCACACCCACACACACACACACACCCACACCCCCACACCCCCACACACCCACACACCCACCCACCCACACCCACACACCATCGGCGTTAACGAGGGCGGTCAGTCACTTGAGGAGCTCTATATACGTCACTAAAAACTGAGTGTGTTGAGGAAAATGATAACTGCTCGCCCGATGCACAATCCCAACGATAGTTTCGGGCGTGCAGGGTCTCATTCCTTGACCCCAATTCGTCGCAATGCCTTTCATTCGCTGTTTTTTGCCGCAATAAGAGTTTTAGTAGTACCTAGAATAGGCCAAGCATGATCGGATTTGTGTATCGAGGTTCATTTTCATTTTTTTTTGCATATTTTAATCAAAAGTCAGTTTTTGGTGCAACCTCTCGACCTCACTTTAGCCTATACCTTACTTAGAGCATGTGCGTCCTCCTATGATATACTATAGTCGTAGCTCAGATCCGGGGTCACTACTACAGTACATGCAACTTTCGATCGTCGACAGGTGTGGTATAGGCAATGCTACTGCTTGAGCGATGCTGTGGAAACACCACTGCTTGCCTATGGTCATTTACTTCCATGGAAGTAAAATACGTCAAATGGAAGTACAAACATTTACTTCCAGGAAGTAAAATTATACTTTCATGAAAAGTTAATTTACTTCCCTTAAAGATTTTTCACTTCCATGGAAGTAAAACTGTTTTATTTCCACGAAACTAAAAATAAACTTCCATCAAAGTATATTGGCTTATTATGTGGACGCTTTGATGGAAGTAAACCGTATTCACTTCCTTGGAGGTGAACACACTTCCGTGGCTCCGTGGAACGTTCCGCCTGAAGAGGGCCTTCGGCCGCTAGACAGGTATATTTAGCAGCGTGGTTCCGCGCTCCGCGCTTCACGGTTCTACAAATCCCGTTTGTAACTGGTAAACGTTTCGAGTATCGGGATACACCCACTTTGGGTGGGACAGTGTACCCACTGGGAGCAGGGGGTGAACTCATGCCCTCGCTTCCAGGTTTTACTTCGGATCCATCGAAGTAATTTGTTTCTTTTGTATTTCAATTTTACAACATGAAAGTGACAAAAAAAACTTCCATGGAAGTAAAGTTTACTTGCATGAAAGTGAAAATCAAACCATGTGAGTAAGTTTTCTTCCATGTGGAAGTGAAACAAAACTTTCGTGGAAGTAAACTTTACTCCCACGAAAGGGA
This sequence comes from Saccharina japonica, assembly GCA_008828725.1. Lineage (NCBI taxonomy): Eukaryota > Phaeophyceae > Laminariales > Laminariaceae > Saccharina > Saccharina japonica. Next base: position 287,805 of record MEHQ01000410.1, on the reverse strand, counting down.
AAAAACAATCGTGGAAGTGAAATTTACGTCCATGAAGAAAGTAAAAAGCACTTTCGGGGAAAGTATAACTTACTTCCATGAAACTAAAAACGCTCTCGTGGAAAACTTTATGGAAGTAAACTCAAAAGTAAAAAAATGTGGTAGATCGGATTATAGGGTAGGTAGCAGCTTCTACTACTCAGTAAATGTTCTTGCTGCTGCATCATGTACAACACAGGCACCATAGCGTTTCCCCATATCTTGCCCCAAACAGCAACGTAGGGCTAGACATGCGTAGCTGCACAGCCTGCATGTCCTTGTCCCTCTTTTGCCAAGCATAGTATCTACCTAGAAATTGTATGAATTGTAATCCTTTCTAAATGTAGTGTATGCGTGGTACATACTGTAGTTGTTGTCGGACATTGGAAGCTCATCCAGCCGTCAACTAAAGACTCTGTACTGCTGTACAGGTTTTTGGCTACGCGTGACGTCTTTGAAGATTGCGGATGTTTTTCGTAGCAAGTATCATATGTATTGGTATTTGAGATTTGGCATAATGAATACCAGGAGAGTGCATGAGATTAACCTGCAATGGATATCAGTTGCACTCGGCGTTCTATTCATATTTCAATGTTTTTCTCCACCCCTTTTACTGTATGTTTGCGCCCTTCTCTTGTCTCTCTATCTTTTACACCGGTATGTTTTATTAACAGTCGTAACTTCGATCCGGGGTCTCACATATGTATGTGTGTGCATGCGTCCTAGTGTACAGTAGTATGCTACATCAAATGCTACAAGTTTCAAATAGACATTTTTGGGAAATCGATGACACCTACTGTGCCCATCTATCTATCTATGATAGCCCACCGAATTTCCCATCCTTGTCGATGCCACACCATCGCCACGCACCGCCAAACAAAGGCGAAAAACAAAGAAAAAACTTCGTTCACATTTTGCAACTACAATAAATAGTTATTAATACGTATTAATTGTGTGTTGGTTCATTCATTCGGATGTTACTCTACATATCATATATACCAGGTACAGTATGGGCCCGCCAGTCAGAAAATCATCTATATAGTACGAGGGAGCATAGTAGATACGACCTACGGTACATACCAAAACCCTTATACTTACATTTTTTGCTGACAATGTTTGGTCTTATTTACTATGATCCTCCGTAACAATCAGAATGTTTGCAAGCTTTAGAAAACCTTTATTGTGACACCATCTCATCCTTGAGCAACGTTTCTCTCCTCTTCATATAGGCTATCTATCTATTATTTATATGGCTGGGCACAATTTGTCATCAAGATAATAATATCATTATCGTTGCCCACACCCGACAATGTGTGTAGCATGATGAAAATCAACATTGATCGCCCATAAGCACTCAGAAACAAGAAAACCACAGAATACTACTGTATGATAAAAACACATGTTCTTAGCATCCCCCCAACAAACATTTTTTTTTTTTTTTTCTTGTCCAGCCCATTTATTATCTTCGCCCTTCCTTTCTCTCTCCTCCCTAGTCGTAACTCAGATTCGGGGTCACAAAGTAGGCTCCTCTCCCTCCTCCCCCACTACGGTTGATGCCTTGCATTTTTATCGCGAGAAGACTTCAGCCTTTCCTTCCCTCGTCGACTCGCATCGAATTGTGCCTACCCACGCTACTATTAATTGGCGCTCTCAGCAGTTGATTCCGTTTTTTATTTAGTTTTGCAAATAAACTCAAAAGTCCGACCCACGTGAGATTCAAACTCCAGACATGAACGTTCAGAAGCGTTCGATGTTACCTCTATTAATAGACCATCGGGGCGACCGACTGAGCCAGCTAATACATATAATACGTATATACATGTATATTTTTTATTTTCTTCTTTTTTGTCCGTGGGCCTACTCGTACTGCTGCATTGCAGTTTCCTAAATGCTATTAATATACGAAGCATGCGGTAACAGTTACGGTTATGGCGTTTCTCGCTGAGCACAAAAAACTACTTCTTATATTCACATTATATGCACAAAAATCTACTTCTTATATATATGTACATCCTACATGAGGACATAAAAAATCCGTAAGTACGCGCGATCGAAGTATTATACACTCAGCTAGCAAATGTGAGCTTCGACGAAATCCTCGAGCTCACAGCTGTTGTTGTTTAATTTTTAAAATCTACTGCAGCTAGCTGCAGATTCTCGAAACCAAAACAAAAAACATCATCGTCAGCCTGAAATCCTTAATACCCAAATTAGTGGCACACATACTACATACATGTCGCGTACTGTGTACATAAAAATGGTAGAGGTGCACCATGTTTTTTTCTGCGAGGCTCCTCCTGTTATAAGGATTACCCTGGGCTGGGAATCGATCGATCTTTTACCCTTTTTTTTGGGTAAGTTAGCCTGTGACCACGGGAATCGACCGTGTCAAGTGTTGGATTAGCACGGGCATATGGAGGTACTGGATAGAGAGACCGGCACGGTTTTTAATGTGAAGACAACAACAACAACATAGCGCAGCAGCCGGCAACACCTTCACCTTCACATTTGACGTCATCGAGGACACGGGTTCGAATCTCACTTCGAGAACGTTTGTTTTATATATAGAAATGCTTGCGCGTGCGTCCCTAAACAACACGCCCCCCCGACGTACTGAAACGAAGCGGGTAGGTCAACGTACGGCCGTATACGCGGTACCGACGTCCCAAATATTCCGCCGTTCAGAGGGGGGGGGGGCAGTGTTGAAAGGATTTCCCTCTGGGCTGGGTAATCGATCCATATTTTGCCCCTAGAGGTCAGCAGGTAATAGTGTACCCTCACTAGCCCTCACACCGCTCACTTGAACACAACTTCTATACGAACCTCGCCCGAAATCAGATTGTGGAGGAAAATGAAAGTGCTACGATAATATGAGTAATATGAGTATATCAGATCAACGATCCCATGGGTTACGAGTATAATGAATACTGCTACTAAAATAGTATAGGTACACAATCAAAACTACAACTACTGTAGTTTGAGCACATGAATAATTCGAGTCCGACGATTATTTGGGTTAAGGAGCTTTTAGTAGGTCATTCATTCCGAAAATGTTTCATTCCAAAAAAAGGTATACCCTACACCTCTATATCGTAGCACGCATCAATAGCTCGTGCCTGCTGGTCATGACATCATATACCTGGTACCAGGTATATATATATATGCGATATGGTGCCTGTTCATGCACTCGCACTTTCTTCCCAGGCTAAAGAGCTCACGGCTCTGCGTGCCTGCTGCGACCCTACAGCATTAGTAGCCACGCACATCCCTAGCAGCAGCAGCAGCAGCAGCAGCAATCATCCACCATGCCACCTTTCGCTGCGCGCGGTGTCGTCGTTGTTGTTGTTGTTGTTGTTGTTACACGGCAAATACGTACATACGAGGTATGTATACACGTGTATAGTATTGCCTGTCACAGAGAGAGCGCGCGTAAGACGGGTATAATTCACCGACGACGGAATCTGCCTGTAGTCTGTAGTAGAGGCTGCGACTAGAGACACAGAAAAAAGGTCCGCGCTTGCCCCCTCTTAGCAGGATGCAGCTCGCCCTCCATGCGACCCGCCCAATACCTCACGGCGATTTGCGCTTGTTGCAAGCAATATGTCTGCCTGGTTGGTGAAAACCCAACGTGCTTCGTCCCGGCATCGTAGCGATGTGAGGGTCTATGGTCTCATACAACTACGGCCTACCGTGCACGAGTACCCCCCTCCCCCCTCCCCGCCTCTCTAACGCCTGGCCTGGAGAGTTAATCCTCGGAGGGTCCGTCACACGGCGCGGGTTTTTGTGGTGGCGGTCTGTGTGGTCTATGCGTGTCTTTTGTCAGGCCGTGACCATACCCAGCATACAACAGGAGGAGGAGGAGTACACCAGTACTGCTGTGATGTAGTACAGCATGTTTATCTATACTGTAGTGTACTCGTAGTGTAGTGCACAATGGTCTCGCCGGGACGAGGCGCGCTCGGCCTTTTGTTTTACCGTTTCTCGGCAATGACAGAAGGTTGCTCTTCATACCATTGATACCAATACCATACCATATACCAGGTACCTTGTTGTATGCATGCACCAGATAGATATCATACGTGTTGTGTGTATTATTGTGGTCTTGACATTAAACCGTTTTTTCTACCCCAAATACATCATCAGTACACCCAGTCTCTCCTGGCTCCTAACCCTAAGTACGCATATATATACGAGTATATATATTATGGCCCATATATTATACTCGAAGTGTATATATATTATGGTAATTCGGTGGGAGAGCGAGACAGAAAAAGTGCACGAAGGAAAAAATCGAGCTCTCACGGGGCTGCACTCACTCGGTAAAAACATACAATACCACGCCCTGCACGTTTGTTTGCTGTGTGGCTGTACGCGGAGATGGCAGGAACAACAGCCAGCCCCAAAAATACACCATGCATTGAGAACTGATGGTCTGTACTACATACAGAGTGCAATATAGTCGTGGCAATCAATCGCGATCAAACACCTCACACGTGCAGGCTACACCGTATCTGTACAGCCGTGTGTCCTCGCAGTGGAGATGTTTGACGTGATGGCACACACACACACATCTCGCATCACTTCACACACGGAATAATAGGTATTGGCTTGATTGAGGGTGGGTTTTTGGCTGTGCCCTTTTCGCTGTCACGTGACTACAGTATGATTAGTACATCCTGTTATATAGCAGGGCGACTTTAACTTTATTCTATTTTTCCCGAGCTCGCGTGTTCCCAACGCCGAAGGAGACGAATGGTTTGCAAGGCACTACCGGCACGGGGGAACATGGTAAATAGGACCAAATATTGTTAGTAAAAATAAGGAAATGTATAGGTTTTTGGGTGTACCGTAGGTCTTATTTATCATGATCCCCCATGCTAACTGTATCGACTATTGTTCCCATGGTAGGGGCTGCAGGTTCCGGCTCATTCAATGTTTCCTGATCGGTTGAGCTCTACTTTCTTCATGTGAGGAGTAACTGCCCCGGTTATTACAGAGGACCATCGTAAATAGGACCCAATGTTGCAAATCAAAAAAGGTAAATCTATAATAATAAGGTTTTGTGTGTGTGGTCCTATGTACTATGGTCCCCTGTAATAGTAAAAGTACGTATTATGACATTTCGGACTGTAACGGGGTGGGCTAATGTAGTAAATAGGACCTACGTTGCACACCAAAACCTATACATTTAAATACGGTTGATAACAATATTTGGTCCTGTTTACTACCGTAAATGCTGGTACTACACCATTCTTGTTCTAGGATCAGCGACATAGTTGTTGTTGTTAGTCGAGAGGTGCGCGAGCAGCAGGCTTCTTCGTAGTCACACGTTCTAGAGGCATGCTACGATAGAGGTGCACCACGATTTTTCTGAGCTCCTCACGTAAGGAGCATCATACCCCACCGAAAAAATGGTTTCGGAAGAAAATAAAAATGCTGCGTACCGGATGAGAAATCACATGTCCGAAGTGTACTCTGAAACATTATTCGTCTCGAAAAAAAACAAAAATGAAGAAAGTCCGACGAATTTGGGTTAAGGAGCCCGATCGTTCAGAAAACGATTCAGCCAAAAAACTGCTACCTCTACCGTAGCACGCGTCTCTATTGTTGTTGCTGTTGTCTTCACATTAAAAACCGTGCCGGTCTCTCTATCCAGTACCTCCATCTGTCCGTACTAATCCAACACTTGACACGGTCGATTCCCGTGGTCACAGGCTAACTTACCCAAAAAAGGTATACTGAAATAAAAGTGGAACCCGAAGGGTCCGCAAAGCGATCAAAGCCAGTCAAAAACAGATAGTCTGGAGCCCTCCGCTCCGCTCTACACGCTATGTGAAGGTAAAAATAAAAATGGAAAAGTCAACATCACCAATCGGGGGTACACGCCCCCTGATCTATCTTGGTGCCCCTATAATGCCGGGGTGTTCCGTGCCGGTTCACGCCGGTCAGGCAAAAAATCGAGTCCTCCACCCCGATTATAAACGCAGACATGATACGGGGGAAGGGAACTATGGTCCCGTGTGACTGATGTACCCCCGGCCTGCGAGCAGTGTAACGCAAAAGGTAACAAAAAACGAAGGGAAAAAGACAAGACAAAGACAAAGAGACAAGTCAAAAGTACAAGCAAACACTCACACAAACAAGACCGCAGAGACACACATTGACACGTCATCCCGAGGGGGTGGTGCAATGGTGCGGCGGTGGGGGGGAGGGGAAAAAAAACAAAAAACAAACAAACAAACAACAGTCCAGGACAGTCAATCCGGCACATATCGCGCCACTCGATCCGCCATTTCTCGCTTGTTTCCTTCCCTCGCCGATTCGCCCTTCTTCCGCACCCCTCCCGTCCCGTTGGTTCTTGGTGTCTCTCTATTTTGCTGCGCTCTTTTTCTCGCTTGGTCGCTCGTTTCCGCTAGCCTCCTCTTCTCCTTGTGCCAGGAGGTCATAAACCTCTCAGCTCCCTTCAGCACCCCTTGTACCACTGCCTTCCTCCCTTCACCTTCGCTGCTTCCGCCCAATCTGAATTCGGGACTCCGAAGACACGTTTCTGGTCGTCCGTAGAGCCGTGCGTAGCTCCGAACGCTTTGAAGTCGTCCTTCAGGCACGTCTGCCAGTTCCGCTCCGGGCACCCCGCGCCCGGGTCCTTCCCCCCCACCAGCTCCCCGAACATCAGTCGTTTCGGGAGTCGCCCGTCTGGCTGCCTTGCACGCCCCCGCGAACAGTAGGCGCCGTTGCCGGACAGTGGCTTCCACGCTCTGGCACCCGACCCTCTTCAGGGCCTGGGCGTAGGACAGCTGCCGGTAGGTGCCTTGCTTGGCTGGTACCCAATAACTCGCAGCAGCAGCAGCCGGTGGTGTTATCGTCCGCAGCAGTCGGTAGTGGTCTGCGACGTGGGGCCCATGTCCATGCAACCGTACAGCAGTGCCTCCATCGCCTCCGCTTGAAGCAAGGCGGGCCTTGAGTCGAAACGGTGCTCCCGGCCTATCGAAGATCCGGGCCGTACCTCCTGACGCACGCCGACGCTGCTCTGCTCCTGAAGTTGATCTCCCGGGTGAGGTCGCCATGTTCGTTGACGAGGCCGCCCAGGTACCGGAACTCGAGGGTTTGGGTGTATTTCTGCCCCGCTGCTTCGATGATCAGCGGCGGCGGGGGCGGTGTTGGCTGCTTCTCCTTTACGCGCATCAGGAGAGTCTCCGTCTTCTTCTCCGACACCGTCAGCCCTAACTCCCCAAACACCTGCACGATAATGGTCATCATCCTCGCCAGTCCGTCGGCGGACCTCGATACAACGCCGGCGTCATCGGCATACAGCATCCCCCACACCACCTTCCGTACGCGGTCGAGTGGTGTCTCTGTCCCCGCTTCCGTCTCCTCCTTCAGGAACACTAGGGTCTGCATGATACCATCGTCCTCGCTGAATCGTACGATAACGACCTCTAGGGCCGCGGCGAAGAAAACGTTGAACAGCAGTGGGAACAGCACACACCCTTGCCGCAAGCCTTGCGTGACCAAGAACCAGTCCGACAGTTCTCCATCGTCCATGCGCACCCGGGCCCGCATTCCGTCGTGGAATTGGCGGATGACGGCGACCATCTCCGCAGGAATCCCGGCCCTGGCCAGCACCTTCCATAGCAGCTTTCGGTCCACCGAGTCATAGGCTTGCACGTATTATTTTTTTTCATACATCACACACCCGGGGGGTCGTTTCTCACGTGCTCTCGGCCACGGTTCACGGGGCACGCAGGAGGCCCGCGTGCACACACGCCTAAACTTTGTGGGCCAGCAGAGGATGGGTTCCGTTGGGGGTGATTGGGCATTCAAAGCCCTGAAACAATAGCGTAACAAAGTTAGAGATGGCTCCCGGATTCGAAAATTGGAACCGGTARCAGTACCGCCTTCGGTGGGATTTGATCGGTACCATCCCGGGTTCCCGCGGTACTGGGTATCCCGGGTACCCGGGTACCCGGGTACCCGGGTTCCCGTACGTGTACCCGGGGTTGCATGTGCATTTTGCTCCACTCTTGTGTTTGAGCGGCATGAACGGTCCTCAGGCAGGGTGGTGAGGCGTGGTGAGGCGGAAGGTGGGAGGACAAGCCTTCATGTCGTCTCTCTCAATGAATAAAAATGCGAAAGAACCCGGGTACCCGGGTACCCGGGAACCCGGGTACCCGAGATACCCAGTACCGCGGGTAATAAAATGAAACCGGGACGGTACCGGTACCGACGGTTCCGGGTACCCGCCTCCGGGTACCCGGTTCCCACGAATCCGGGAGCCATCTCTATTCCGCTGGTAGCTGGTAGGGGTCTCGTGTGTGTATGGCGTGTTGTGTGAAGGTAGGTAGGATATGCTGTGCAATGTGCGCTGTGCGCTGTCTATCGGGGGCTCCGTGGAGCGTAACTAATAACGGGTACCCGGGTACCCGGGAACCCGGGTACCCGGTATACCCAGTACCGCGGGTAATGAAAATGGAACCGGGACGGTACCGGTACCGACGGTTCCGGGTACCCGCCTCCGGGTACCCGGTTCCCACGAATCCGGGAGCCATCTCTAAACCAAAGGGACCTGTTTCCGCCAGGCTACTCGTAGAGCCTGCCAGGACAATGCAAACCCCACACATATCAAACGTTCACCCACAAGGTGGTACTCTCAGTACTGGACGAAGCATGATAGATATCTTCCCTAGGGTAGCTATTTAGGCAATCTGATTGGAGGTGCTCTGCTGCAAGCCGGTGATGATGCTGTACCACATGTCCGAATACACTGTCCATGGAACTGTCTACTATGTGGTTGCCACGAAGCAGCGGCAGTCGCACGTCGAGCCCTTCCTATTGTGACTACCGCTTGCGGTGCCTTCGTGTGTGTGTGTGCGGGTGTGCCGTGTTTCCTGTCGACCTACAGTAGGAAGGAGCGAACACACCCTACTATACGGAATCTCAGCAGGGGCACAACAACGATGATGATACGATCGCCCACTTCCTCCGCCTTTCAAAAGCAACAGCGCAGCTACGGTAGACACTACTACTACACCGTCAATCAGCAGCGGTGCAACAGCGGTACAACAGCACCACACCACCGCTTCTGACTTTGGCCTTTCTGACACAACTACGGCGGTTCTTTTTTCGATCGTACGCGTATCGTATGTGTGTACAGTGTTCACGAGGAGATCCATGCAGCAAGTACAGTAGTATGTTCATATTTCCACGTACGATTTCGAATCAATCAAGCACACATCGCCGAACCTCATCCTGTTTCACAGCAGTATGCAGCAGCACGAGTACTCGGAGTGCAGTCAACGAGGACGCCTGCTGATGATAATGATGATGCTCCCACCTTTCAACTAAACGACACCCCCCGAGATTTTAGGTCAACAACATCCCGAAGAGCAACCTTGTATATATGTATATGTATTATATGCACGCTGGTTCAAGGTGAATCTATACCAGTAGTGGACGAAGCATGATAGTAGATCTCCCTAAGGTAGCTATTAAGGCACTCTGAATGGCTAAGGGTATGTTTTACGCGGCTCAATCAACTTGGAGTTTTTCCCAGCCACACCATCCCGAGTCACCCTACAGCAGAGTATTTCCAAGCTCACCATCCACGCCAGCCGAGTCAACCTAGAGTCTTACCAAGCACAGCATCCCAGCACTGACCACCGGCATAGGGTCAGGGCTAGGGTTCGGGTTCGGGTCTGAGGGTCGGCTTCAGGCGCCAGGCACGAACCCCCCCGTAAATATCCACTATCATCAAGGTTCGCCCACCCCTCATCTATAACAAAAACGTTCAGAGTCGGAACTTCACGCCGTTCTTGGGATATAGATATATAGATATATACAGTAGATATATATGCTTACTACAATTCTTAGAAGTACGGTACGTCAGCTGTGAGTTCGACTGATTGGATATCATAGTTGCACCTCAACTTTGCAAGCTGGGAGATCTACTATATGCTGAAATTTTGAAGACCCACGTGTTCTACGATTCTCCCTTAACCCTTGTCGGCTTATGCTGTGCTGCGGTGGCAGAGGTGCACACCATGATGTTTTTGCCTTCTAAGGGTGGTCACTTGAGAAGCTCTATACCGCACCAAAAAGCTCATTTTGGAGGAAAATAATGGGCTATCCGATGAACAGTTCAATGAAATCTATCGCAACCCAAACAAGACAATAATAAGTTTTCGACCATACATACTGGGTTAAGGGCCTGTTTTAACGAAGAAGAAAAAAATCAATTTCGAAAAAATATATTCAAATCCGCTTTTCATTGGTCAACACACGCACCAGCACCAAATATTAGGTATTTGGTGCTGGTGCGTGTGTTGACCAATGAAAAGCGAATTTGAATTTCATTTTTTCCAAGTTGAATTTATTTGATACTCGTTAATTCGGGCCCTAAGGAGGGGCTGATCATTCAGGACACGTTTCAGCTAAAAAGGACCACCTCTATCGTACATGGCACGCGTGTTTTTTCGGACGTTTTTTTTTTTTCGCAGCTATTTGTTTGTTTCTGGATATAAATTTGGCCGTAAGAAACCCCAAATTCCCGATGAAAAAAACAAACAGGTAGTTCGTCAAGGCGTCGGAAGGGGGGCTCGAAGAACAAGTTTGTTTGAGTTTGCATTTTTTCAGGACCTATCTCTAAAACGCTGCGTGAACACAATATTAGGGCGTTTTTACGAATAACAAGCATGCGCATTTTGACAGTTGCCTCGTAATTACTCAGTTTCAGTATCATATCACAGCTTTTGGCGTTAACAACGACTTGATATTGGCCCTACACAGTAAAAGCTTCGAATACTTGCGCAAATTGCTTTACAGACATGTATGCCTTGAAGTATACCTGGAACCGGCTCGTACAGAAAAAAAGGAATACATAAAAACAATCCATTATTTCCTATGGAATCTCCTGGCTGTTTCTGACCATGTTTATGCCCTGAGGTCGGTCGGGACACATTTTCGTCACGCTAGCTATATACAGCCATATGAATAGTACCTTAACTTGAAAAACTGGCTACATATGCCACCCTCTCCCACTGCTGCAGTTCATGACGGTCACCATCCTACCAAATATGTGACATTCGAGTAGATATAGTACAAGCGGCATTCTTGTCCGGAAAAAATTGGGTCGTTCAACTTGAACCAGCTCACATATGAAACATTTCCGCTTCCATCTCCATGGGCTATATATACCTGGCACTGGTACGTTGTTCGTCATTTGCATATATCTATATATATATATGTATGCAAGGTTCCCCTTCCGGGTTGTGGTTGGCATTGAGTCCCGGGGGAGCGCTTCGCAAGCTGAAAAGGGGGAACACAGCAGGGCAGGCGTCCGTTCCTCGCATATATATATATATATATATATACCAGGTATACCAGCTACTCGCCGTATGTCGCCGCCGGGCAATGCCGAACAACATAAAAAGTGAAATAACCAAAAACGGGTACACCCTCGCCGGTTTGAGCCAAAAACGGGTATATAGTGGAATCGAGTCAAAACACTACATCCCACGAGCCATCACGGGATAGATTGGCCAAAATCACATCGTTCCCGTTTCTGAGGCGTAGTGATAACCAGGCACACTTGTCGGCGCCTAACTATACCCTTAGACGTGTCCGGATTATGTTTGGAGGGTTCAGGTCCGGGTGGGGAGCAGGGTCAGGGGTGTTTAGACGCAGAGGGTTCTAGCGGCAAGCATTTGTGTTTTACTTCGTCTCAGCGTGTTACTTGGTGTGCCTGAAATACACCCTACAGTATATATTCCAGGTCTGTTGATACTGCTGTGCACACATACAACAGTATATTAGGTGGATGGCCGTATATATGACTCTGAACACGTACGTACTACGTACCCAGGTGCGTAAAATGGTTGAATTGAGCTTAAGTGGATTGTGAAAAAGCTTGAAAGAAAATGAAACAACGAAAGAGCGGCCGCAGACACAGTGGAGAGCGAGGCACACCGTAGGCAAGTGGTTAACCAAAATAAATACTCGTAACCAAAAGCGGTTGGAAGCCAAGCATAATAGATATTTACAGTTGTACCCGGCACAGTTTCTCTCAAAAATGGGTACAATTCATTTTGGCCAATCGCGTGGCTCGCTGAGCGTGTTTTTTACTTGATTCCAGCATATACCCTTTTTGAAGTGAAAAACGACCGGGTATACCCGTTTTTGGATATTGCCCTAAACTCTAAACCCTTCTCGTATACGACGTACCCCGTACAAAGTTTCTTGTAGAAAAAAGCAAGGATGAAATCAAAGAATAAAGCCACACCGGGCAAGTAATCGGGTAGTAAGCATAACACCGACCAGCCCAACCGAGTTTATAGTTTGTTCTATATGTATGGTGACGTATACCGGTACCAGGAATGTGCGCAGGCATGTATATATATATATAAAGCGTGTTATATATTAAAAAAAAATAAAAAACAGCAGCTGTGAGCTCGAGGATTTCGTCGAAACTCATCTTTGCTAGCTGAGTGTAATACTTCGATCGCGCGTACTTACGGATTTTATATGTCCTCATGTAGGATGTACATCCCGTAGGAGGGGACACAATCTGAGGCTGTAGAATTCAGGAAGTGTGTGTCTATTTGTGGGGGAAGAAATAATTTAAATTAAATTGATACTAAAATTAAAATTAAACAGTTTGAAATAAACGTACCAGGTATACTATAGTGTTCCGACGAGTTTACGTGATAAGAGTGGTTCTACTATTTGTAGTCATGTATGGTATATAAGAAGAGGTGTGTGAGGACCAGTGATGATGTGAACCGACAACCGAAAGTCGGTTTTTTCGGTCGGTTTATTTCGGTTTTTCCAAACCGAAAACCGACTTTAATTTTTCGGTTTTTCGGTTGCCGAAAAACACCGAAACCGAAAAACCGACTCGGTTTTTTTCGGTCGTTTTTTTTTTCCTGTCCCGAAAATCAATAACGCCTACATATCTACATGGAATCCCCGTTATGAATTGACATGGACACACAGCACACAGCATATAGCACACAGCCCGCACCAGCAGCGACAGCAACAGCCGCACAGGGCACAGGGTACAGCGGTACAGCAGTGCGTCGCGAGACTGCGAAGGATAACCATCTCCGGTTCAGGCGGCAGTGCTGACTTTGACCTTGAGCCGGAGGCAGAGGCGGGTATACTTACAGCCCCCCCTCCAGCAACCTAGCGTTCTTGATGGTGTTACGACGTAGCTGTACGCTGCAAGATGTATATATCATTTTTCATTACATCATACATGGTATCTAGACTACACATCAGCAGTGCCCTCGTATAATACTATTCTACTGTTTTTATTGCAAGTGGCAACAGCTGTTACATGCACCTGTATGTAGCTGTTGTCGGCTGCAGATTATGAATATGCATGTCGACCTGTACCGTGTGTGGCGCAGCAGACGCAGGTACTGCAGGAGGGCCACTTGACACCACACCACGATCTCATCTCGTCACATTATGCCAACACATGCGCGCCTAACCCTTCGAAATGTGGATCAATTGGCTAGTTTACTCGGGAAACCGACCGAAAAACCGACCGAAAATGTTCGGTTTCGGTTTCGTTTTTTTTCGGTTTAAAATAAAAAACCGACCGAAACCGACCGACTTTTCGGTGAGAAACCGAAAAACCGACCGAGTCCATTTTCATTTTCGGTTCACATCACTGGTGAGGACAGGTTATGGAGTAAAACTTAAAAGCACCTGGATGAATTTTTAATTGATTAGTGATTTGGGTTTTAATAGTGTGCATTATTTATTTGTACCTATAAGGTATCTTTAGTGGCAATTAGTAGGGACAACAACAACGTTTTATCCTTTATAACTGTTAAAGGGGGGGGGGCATACAGAAAATGGTGTGAAGCAATCGACCATGTTGACAGGAGGTATGTTAAAATCTAGTATTCATTTTCAGGGTTTTTTTTGGGGGAAATTGTTTGTAGAGCAAGTAAATAGTGGTCAATCAGACGATTTTATTAAATAGCAGTATTATATTTTGCAGAAGAGGTGTGTGAGGACAGGTTATGGAGTAAAACTTAAAAGCACCTGGATGGATTTTAATTAATTAGTGATTGGAGTTTTTAATAGTGTGCATTATTTATTTGTACTTATCTTCCAATGGCAATTAGTAGGTAGGGGTGATATATATATATATATATTTTATCCCTTATAACTGTTAAAGGGAGGGGGGGGGAGACGCATAGAGACAGGGGTGTGAACCAATCAACCATGTTGACAGGAGGTATGTTAAAATCTAGTTATACTGTAGTACAGTTCATTCAGGGAAATAACCAAAAACGGGTACACCCACTCCGGTTGGAGTCAAAAACGGGTACAACATGGAATCGAGTCAAAACACCACATTCCACGAGCTATCACGGGATGGATTGGCCAACTTCACATCTCGTGCCCGTTTCTGAGGGGTAGTGACAACCAGGCACACTTGTCGGCGTCTAATTATACATTTTTAAACGTGTCCAGATTATGTTTGGAGGGCTCAGGTCCGGGTGGGATCGAGGGGTCAGGGGTGTTTAGAGGCGGAGCGTTCTGGCGGCAAGCATCTGTGTTTTACTTCGTCTCAGCGTGTAGCTGAAATACACCCTACCTATTAGAGGTGTTACCCTTTTGCCAATTACCCGGGTACCGCGAGTATTACCCGGCTTGCAAATACCCGTCACGGGTACGAGTAACACTTCATACTCGCCGAGTATTTGGGGCCCGGGTACCCGGGTACCCGGGTACCCGGGTACCCGGGTACTCGGGTACCCGGTTAAAACGAGTACCCGGGTACCCGGGTACCCGGGTACTCGTTGATTTATTTCAGAAATCCCGGAGATGGCAACTTATCGTCCCCTAAATCACGTCCCCTAGGTAGTATATGGTAAATATTATCGAGGGAACTCTTTTCAAAATGAAAACGCTGTCTCATGCCTCACATGTCACACCATACTAAAGTGTTACCCTTTTGTCAATTACCCGGGTACTCGCGGTTATTACTCGGCTTGCTAAGACCCTTGACGGGAACGGGTAACAACTTCATACTCGCCGAGTATTTGGGCCCCAGGCATTCGGGTATTCGGCTGTTAGACGAGTACCCGGGTGTTAAACGGGTACCTGCCGTTAAACGGGTACCCGGGTATCCGCCCAAAGTGGCCTTAAATACTCGCGAGTACCCGGGTATTTTTTTCTCCAAGTTGGCGGGTACCCGTTTAAGACGGGTACTCGTCGGGTAACACCTCTACTACCTATACTACATATGAAGCAGTCGTATTACAGTAAAAATACATCATTGGTATCATACGTACATACCAGGTATGTTGATACTGCTGTGCGTACATACGACAGCAGTAGTTAATCTATAGGTGGATGGTCGTATCACTCTGAACACGTACGTACCAAGGTGCGTAAACTGTTGAATAGAGCTTGAGTGAATGAAATAAAATTATTATAAATACGTCAGCTATGAGTTCAACCGATTGAATAGTAGATACTCAACTTTGCGAGCTGTGTAGAATTTTTGTTCTATGTTGTTCTATGTGTTATTTGTGGTATTGGTGTAGGCTTCGTGATGTACTAGGAACCTGGTAGTTACTACTCGATTTTATAAATGTGAAAAAGCTTGGAAAAAAATGAAACACCGAAAGAGCGGCCGCAGACGCAGTGATATGTGACGGTTTCATGTATTGTGGGGTTTTGTATTATGTGTCGGGGCATTATTTAATATGCCTCGTGCCTGGAGGGAGGAAGCTGGTCCTACGGGATCAGTCTGCGATAATGATGACGAGACCCGGGCTTTGATAGAATGATACTGCTCGTATATGTGTGAGGGGTGCAGCCGGTGACAAACCTGGTGCGGCTTACCTCCTGTGTGTGGTGTTTATGATGGGCCTCTGAAAAAACGGTATTGGCTCACCTGGTGTGTATTTGGTACGTGGTGATACGAGTGTACTTTATCTACTACCTCCTCCTTGACGACTCACGGTATAGGCACGCGGGTACAAAGAACGCGTTTGACAGCGGTTATACTAACAAAGTCCATAACCAAAAACGGTTGAAAGCCAAGCATAATAGATATTTACAGTTGTACCCGGGACAGTATCTCTCAAAAATGGGTACAAAACATTTTTGGCCAAACGCGTGGCCCGCTGGGTGTGTTTTTTACTTGATTCCAGAATGTACCCGTTTTTGAGTGAAAACCGACCGGGTATACCCGTTTTTGGTTATTGCCCATTTTTTTCTTTTTTTTTAATCCCCGAAGATGGGTGGTATATATCAAGGCTTATCACGGTACTCGATAATCGAGACGGGACGGGACGGTACTGTTTTTACTTTTTTGGCGGGAAAAAAAATGAAGACGGGACGGGACGGGACGGTAAAATGACGACCAAACAGGTTTTTGAGACGGGACGGGACGGGACGGTTGGTGTACAATTTCTCAACGGGACGGGACGGTAATTTCAACGGGGTAGATTTTCACGACGGGACGGGACGGTAAAATTCAACGGATTTTTTTTCCACGACGGGACGGGACGGTAAATATAATTTTTCACGACGGGACGGGACGGTAAAAAAACTTTTTCACGACGGGACGGGACGGTAAAAATAATTTTTCACGACGGGACGGGACGGTAAATTTTTTTCTTGACGGCGGGAAGAGACGGCACGGGATCATTGGATCAGAACAGTTGTTGTTGCTCCAGAGGAACAAAAGAAAAGAAACACTCGTACGAATCGTACGTAAACAGAAAGCCATCTTGAAATGCGTATTCCCATAATAAATTATATACCGGCACGGCGAAATCACACCGAATTACCTTGCAATTTACAAATTACGCTACGAACTCGTATATATTTACATAATAGTACAGAGCAATCCTCATCATGCTTCGTCCACAGAAATAACCTTGCCAGCCGCAGCGTTTTGAACAGTGACTGATGCGGCAGCCTCCACGTCGCAGTTAGCCTTTAACGCCGCTACATCCTGGAGAACTTTCGCTAGCCCGGGGATCAAGTGCGAGTTGAGCTTGAGCAGCATCATCGTTTCGATTTTGTCAGTCCCAAGGGAGGTGCGCAGTTGGCTAACGACTGCCGAAAGAGCAGATAAGTTGTTCCTTTCTGCTTGACAACTGGTGGTGTCGATCCCCAGGTACAGTCGAGCCAACAGTCCGACATGTGGCCAGCGAGCCGACACTACCCCCCCCCCCGTCTTGGCGTCTACTACTGTATGTACATCCATCGTAAATTCGTAAATTCAAATTTTTGTTATTTCATTATTTCATATTTTGATATTTTGATGTTTCATATTTCGGAATTTTCGTATTTCGTAATTCCGTAAATTCGTAAATTCGTATCACTTAAATTTAATTTTAATGTACATACCAGTGTGAAAAAACAAATTTTGTAAATTCGTAGATTCTTGGTGGGAATGATGGGAAGAGACAACGGGCAGGTGTGAATCTTGGCGGGAGAGACAAGTTTTGTCGGCGGGACGGGACGGTAAAGACAAGGGTGCATGACGGGACGGGACGGTAAATTACATTATCTCGACGGGACGGGACGGTAATTTTCAACGGGAGCTATTTTCTTGACGGGACGGGACGGTAAAGTTCAACGGGGCAGATTTTGATGACGGGACGGGACGGTAAAGTTCAACGGTTGGAGATTTGTCGGCGGGACGGGACGGGACGGGATTTGACGGGACGACGGGAACAGTTTAACGACGGTTTAACCGTCCCGTCCCGCCGTTACCGTCGTTACCGTCCCGCCAAAATACCGTGATAAGCCTTGGTATATATGAATAGTACAGGGGTGTTACTGTTATCAATATATAGTTACCGGTGCACATTAAGTATAGGGCAATAACCAAAAACGGGTATACCCGATCGGTTTTCACTTATAAACGGGTACATCCTGGAATCAAGTCAAAAACACGCCCAGCGAGCCACGCGATTGGCCAAAAACAAATTGTCCCCATTTTTGAGAGAAACTGTGCCGGGTACAACTGTAAATGTCCATTATGCTTGGCTTTCAACCGTTTTTGGTTATTTATTTTGGTTAACCACTTGCCTACGGTGTGCCTCGCTCCCCACTGCGTCTGCGACCGCTCTTTCGTTGCTCCATTTTATTTCAAGCTTTTTCACAATCCACTTAAACTCTATTCAACCATTTTACGCACCTGGGTACGCAGTACGTACGTCTTCAGAGTCATATACACGACCATCCGTCTAATATGCCGGTCTATGTGTGCACAGCAGTATCAACATACCTGGTACCTGGTATCTATATAGGGTGTATTTCAGGTACACGCTGAGACCAAGTAAAACACAAATGCTTGCCGCCAGAGCCCTCTGCGTCTAAACACCCATGACCCTGCTCCCGACCCCACCCGGATCTGAACCCTCCAAACATAATCCGGGCATGTCTAAGGGTATAGTTAGGCGCCGACAAGTGTGCCTGGTTATCACTACCCCTCAGAAAAGGGCACGATGTGATTTTGGCCAATCTATCCCGTGATGGCTCGTGGAATGTGGTGTTTTGACTCGATTCCACTATGTACCCGTTTTTGACTTAAACCGGCGTGGGTGTACCCGTTTTTGGTTATTGCCCTTAAATATATTCTACGTATTATTCGACGTACACAATAGTGTAGTATGTATCGTGTCTAAATTTAACGCGGTCGTTCAACCGTGTTTTGCTGCTTGCTGTATGTACTGTTACGTTTGGTCGTTGCACTATCTACACCGTGTTTATGTGTCTCGGCATTAATAGTACCCAACGGTGCTGCTGCGGTGGCTAATTTAGCGCGGGAGACACGCGGAGAAACAATATACCTATTCATACCACCACCACCACCGCAGAACACAGAGTGCCCCCCATATACAAATACTTCGTATATATAAAAGGTAGTAGTCTTTTGATAGTGCCCACAGAGTGACCACAGAGTGCCATGCGTATTGTATGTACACCCTTGTCAACACCACACGCTGGTTTTGGTTGTTGCACTACTACAGTACTGTATAGTACCCAACGGTGTTGCTGCTGCGGTAGCCTAATAATGTGTATACCACGGGTGGGTGGTGATGCTATGATCAAAGGGAGGCACGCGGGGAAACAATCGATGCTTGCTGCATAACACAGAGTGCCCCCCATACTGTGTAGCCCATTTACGACTACGTAGTGCTCACAGAGTGACCACAGAGCGCCATGCACACCCCAAACCGCACACCCGCCTTTTTAACCGAACGAGTAAAATAACAGCCTTTTCGGCCGTTTTTTTATTAAGTCCCCCATATATTCACGACAAAATTGTTTTTGCATCGTGACGAAATATTTTCTTTCCGCTCCTCCCGCTCTTCCGGACCTTCCACCCACCCCCACCCAGCCCACAGTGCACACCACAGCGCACACACCATCAGAAGAGGAATCTCCCACCGGTACACAGCACACCCGATAGCTTTCTCAGATCAACCGCCTCCGCCACCATCCCCACCATCACCACCGGCAAAAGCAGCAGCATGTGTCCCACGCTCGTCCTCACGTACTTCGACATGCCTGGTGCTGCCGAGGCGGTACGCTGGGCGCTGGAGCAATCTGGCCTGGAATGGGAAGACAAGCGGATCTCCGGGGAAGAGTTTGGCGTTCTCAAGCCCAGTGAGTATGCCGCAGCGTACGTACATACATACCGCTGTGTATGACACCTTAACTTAAGTTAGCACTTGGCATGCTTGTGGAATCTGATGTTCTACTGGTCTGCTGTATATTCGCGACAACCCCACCCACCCTCACGCGACTTCCTCGTTCCCCTTCCGTCGATGGAGATTCATCTGCTACATACGGCTCAGTTTGAACCAGAGGTACCGGGAACCAGGTACCAGGTTTGGTCTTCACAATATGATATATATGTGGAGTGTCAACATGTACGATATGTCCTTATCGACGTTTTTTTCGCCCACCATGCATGCATCACTGCTGTGGGGTTTCGTTATTGTGGCAGGCCTACCGAACGGGCAGCTGCCCGTGCTCGAGATCGACGGCTACGTCCTCCCCCAGAGCATGGCCATCCTTCGCTACGTCGGCAAGCTCGGCGGTAAGGACGCGGGTATTTTTCGCGGCATTTATTTAACGTTTACGTTGTGATATAGCCAGTTTCGTGCAGTGGTTGTCGTACTGTCTACATAGGATAATACTGTAAGTATATAGTTATACGGTAGCACCACAGCTGGCCGCATCAACAACGAACGAGAGCGTTGATTGATGCTATAGTTTTTTT
This sequence comes from Saccharina japonica, assembly GCA_008828725.1. Lineage (NCBI taxonomy): Eukaryota > Phaeophyceae > Laminariales > Laminariaceae > Saccharina > Saccharina japonica. The sequence goes on along the minus strand of MEHQ01000410.1, from coordinate 267,515 downwards.
TTACCTGTCACGCGTCAATATAGTCAGTTGTTACGCACATCGTTGTCGTATTTCATTATCTACAGCAGCAGCAGTAGTATACATACCACAGGCGCATCTACTTGGTATTTGGAGACATGCACTGCTGTCCCCGGCATACCGTGAACAGGGCGTCGAGTTTGGACAGGAACGCGATCGCTTTCTCTGTTTTCTCGACGCGACGGTTATGAAAGGGTGCTGTTCGTAATAAAGTCGAACGCGAAACATCCTATTATTTCTTGGAAGGCTTTCGACCACAGTTTTCTTTCCGAAAACACCTATAATACATATCATACCTGGTACCTCTAGTTGGCTCGGTGTTGGCAAAACCTTCCTCCTGTCTGTTCTGGAAAATAACCGAGCGCTTCGATGTAAAACGATCCCACTCCCTCTGTTGTGCGCACGGGCTCAACTCTCTCTACAGTACATACTACATACAGTACAGACAGTATGCGATGCGCACTTACTTTACGCTCATTTTTGTAAATCGCGTTTATTCAGCGATCACGATTTATTAATCGCGATTTAATAATCGCAATTTCTGGTGATCGTGATTCGCAAACTGTGAACCCGCGCTTTACGATTAAGTATCGTGATGACAGCAGTAGATCGTGATTCGATCACGGTTATTAAAAAAAAAGCCTCCGATACATCTCTATAGAACACACATACATGCAGCCAGAGACTTAACCTGCTCCTACAGGTATTATATATAGTGGTGACTGTCCCAGTTCCTGCATGCACCACGCCACCGATCGAGTCTTCGTATTCTTGCATTTGGTGCGCGAATCGTGTCTGGTGGTTTTGTGTTGTTATTGTGACGAGTGAAAGGGCTACTACAGTAAGTAGGCGGTGAAATATTGCTGAGTACAGAGAGCGACGAATACTACAACAACCAACTCAACAGGCCAACACCGCTTATTATGGAGAATGGGCTCATCGTGATGGATGCCCATCGTATAGATACAACGCGAGCCTGGTTGTTGTGTCGTGTCTACACGTCGATCTCAGAAACACAGAACATCATCGATCGGTTTCGGTGCTTCCGTGTAATATTAATGTGTTATTATGCATCCCTGTGCGTGCACCTATCTATGCCTCTGTATTCAGCAGAATACCACGTTTGACGCAGCAAACAGTGCACGGTTAATGGGTTCAAACTTGCGCTGCGCCGCTACGCCGGGTGCTGAGCACCTTTTTTTCCTTGACTACTGCTTGCTCTATATATGTTGGGTTTCTCTTGAAATGCGCCGCTTTGTGCCCGAATAGCGATATGCGATAAATATTTTTTTCATCGACGATTACGTATTCGCGATAAAAAAAAACAAACAAAATGCGATTTTAATCGCAGTATTTTTAGTCGTATCGCACCTTTCTTGGCGCGATTGACAACACTTATTACTACTACGAGTATAGTGTATTGCATCTTGTTGGTCCTGTTCGTCCTGTAGACCTCTCGGTGATGGGGTGGAATTCTATGATAGATAACACCTGCACAACATTATTATTATTTCCGGGGGACATACATAGTGAGTTGAACCTACAGTACGTACGGTAAACACTAAACCCTACTTGGAATATGTTTAGCACCTAGTTTTGCCAACAAAAAATTGGTCCGATTTATTGTGTACGGTCCCTCGTAACAGTTACATTATTCGTATATAGCAGCAGCTGTTGTATGCCAGACCGCGAGGCCTGGTATGTATGCACAATAGGTCCATTGGGGTACGAGCACGTTCTGGCCGAAAACAGTTGTGACCGACTTATACAGACTGTTACTGGCTAATACTGACTACATAGTACCGACTATTACCGACCGTTACCGACTATTACTCACTATTCCTTACTATTCCTTACTATTCCTTAGTATTGCTGACTATCGACGCGTCCTACGATAGAGGCGCGAGCACGTTTTTGGCTGAATTGGTTTCGGAATGACGGCACTCCTCAACCCAAGCGCCTCTGAATTGCATTACAGCAGTACGTAGCAGTTTTCTTGTCTATGTATAGCTAGGTCATGGGGTTGAGGCATGCTGCGATAGAGGTGCACCCTGTTTTGTCTGAGCTCCTCACTTCGGGAGCGTCATGTATACCTCACCGAAAAAATGATTTTGGGGGGGAAATACATGTGCTGCCGGATGCGAAATCTCATGACCGAAGTATACTCTGAAACGATATTCGTCACAAAAATGAAAGTCAGACGAAGTTGGGGGCTAAGGAGCCCGATCGTTCAGAAAACGATTCGGCCAAAAAGTGCTACCTCTACCGTAGCACGCGTCGGTTGTTCATGGGAGTATTTTCGAGCACGATTGTTCTCCCCTTAGGGCCCGAATTAACGAGTATAAAATAAATTCAATTTGGAAAAAAATAAATTCAAATTCGCTTTTCATTGAGGTATAGAGCTCCTCGAGTGACCAAGCACCCTCAGGAAACAAAAGAAGGGTGCACCTTTACCTTAGCATGCGGCTAATTACTGACTATTCCCGACTATTCCCGACTATTACTGACTATTACTGAATGCTACTGACTATTCCTGACTGTTGCCGACTATTTCTGACTGCTACTGAGTATTACTGACAACTACTGAATGCTACCGATTATTATTACTGAGTACTGCTGACTATAACTGACTAATGCTGACTATTAATGACTATTAATCACTATTGTAGGATTTGCTCTACTGATTATTTCTGACTATTACTGACCACTTGTATACGAGGCCATAAAGCATGACTTGTCGCTGAAGCACTACTGTAGTCATGTGCGTTTAAGTATACCCTACAAGTACAGTAAGTACACCATGGATTCGTCCATCCGGCTATGAATAGTGGCACTTTTCTCTTTTTCTCTTAGCACATGAAACTTTTACCCCTGGAAAGAGTATACCACACTAAATCCAAATAGTTTGTCCCCCCCAAAAAAGTGGGTGTGGGTGCGGTTCTAACAGGTTTAAGCAAAAAAAGAGCAAAAACACCCAATAATAAATCGTGCACACTTCGTGCCGTAGCACTGATTCCTCGTACCTGATTGTGGTTGGTTGTAGTATGTATCATACGAATGCTTTGCCTCGTGCTCTGATCGTGGTTGTACATACAGCATGTATGGATTGGATGCTACGATAGAGGTCTATAGCACGTTTTGGTCGAATTCTTTCTGACCGACCTTAAGACACGTTTCTGAACGGATGGAGCTACCCAATATCGTTCGCTTTTTACAGTTTTGTTTTCGATATTACAGAACAGATAGGTCATCGGATTGGTAACATAATTGGTCGCCAGGGTAAGCGTATATACCGTTCATTCTTGAAACAGGTTTTAGGGGTGATGGACGTATACCGGTGCAGGCCAAGTAAGGAGCCACGGTGGGGAAATATTGTAGATGATCCCCTACAGCAGCAGTAGTACGAATACTCAAAAGTATGATACGTATCAGTGCAAAGTATAGAGTGAACCAGGCACCATAATATTATTATATTGATAGCAGTTACGACGTACCAGGTAGTAGTTATTTCGTTTGAGATGAGCCACAACCCACACTTGGGATGATAGTATTAATAGTGTCAGCGCCCACTTTTAAACAGTAACCTACTGTAGCTATTGTATAAGTAGCAGCCAATAGGTACCGTCAGTGCTTGTGCTACTGCTGTAGAGGTTGCACCACAGTCAGTCAGCCGCTGAGCTGTCTAGCAGTCACAGCGGTGGCGTAATTATTTGCGCCTCTCCGGGACCCCCCCCCTTTGATAGTGACCAAAACCGTCAACAACTTAGGTGTTATCAACCGTCTAGGGACGACCAGCGTCAGTGCTCACCATCAGTCAGTGGCGCCCGTACCGCAAACGCCTCAATGCGTTTTTTTTTTTTTTTTTTCCATCCCATTTATTATCTGCGATCTTCCTTTCTCCCTCCTCCCTAGTCGTACCTCAGATCCGGGGTCACAAAGTGTGCTCCTCTCCCTCTCCCTCCCCCCCGACTACGGTTCCCGTCTTGCTTTTTTATCGCGAGCAGACGTCAGCCTTTTCTTCCCTCGTCGACTCGCATCGAATTGTGCATCGTAACCGTTATAACTCTGACACCAGTTCGAACAATGACCTCTCTCGATCACGCAGTGGCCGTTTCTGTAACCGTCACTTTGTTTGGTCGTTTAATTTCCCACAAAAAGCCCCAGAACCGATATATGAACCGCTGGGCTCTTATAGCACACAGCAGTGGTTACTGTTATGACGACGATTTTTTGCTCTAACCAAAATAACAGTATTCGACGTTGCGATACAGAGCCATGCATGTGCTAGAAAAGCCCGCCGATGAAATGCGGCACAGCGGGAGAGCCAGATTTTGAACGAGCCGGGCTGCTTTGGTGATTCGGCGTCGAGCACCCGCGTGACGTCGCTCGGTGTTTTTTCAGCAGTTCGGTTACTTCCTCGTCCAGCCCAGTCTTCCTTGTTCGTGACCGGCCTGCCGAGCCCCCAAGAGACTCAGTCGCATCGCCGCTATACATAGCTTGCTTGAATCACTGCCTCCCTGAAGCAAGACATCTCACGTCGCCAGGCCGGGCTATACACGCGGAGAGCTCCACTCGGGGAGACTATCCCAATTTGCCTGTTTGTGCTTCAAGCTCTGATAGCAAGTGCGACCGCTTCTCCTCACAATGTGGCTCGCCCGACCGGGTAACAAAAGCATAATGGAGGGTTTGGCGGCGAGGTCACCGAACTGAAAACACGGAGGCAAGTGATACCGTCTCTTCGGAAAAATGTCGCACCCGGCCGTCGCCCTTTCCCCCCCCTTGCGTATTGGGGAGGCCACCGATCGCCGCCCACCGTTCGTCCTAATATAGACCAAGGCTAACGCCATTGCGAGCAACAGGCCAAGGTCGGAAGTTTGCCTGCCTCTGGTTCACTGTGTCTCTTCTTGAAAGTTTAGACGTCGCGGTAGTGGGCCGAGGAGCGCGGCATCTTCGATCCATTCTTCGAGTTTTTGACAACGAGGTTAGGTCTACAGTAGTAGTTGTTCGTAGCACCTGGTATGCAGCACAGCCGCATCTACTTGATACACATACCTGACATAAAAAAACGACATATTGCCTGTAACTACAGCAGTACCAGGAGGTACTTTAAATTGTTAGTCCGTTCCACTGGTGATGTTGAGGTTTTGTCATATCTTTTATTCCGTGATGCTGTAGCGCCTGCACTTGTTGTAACGGCTTCTGTGGGTTGGACCCGACCGCGCTCTGCAGATCGTCCCTGACGACGCTCCCGCCACTACCGCACTACCGCGCTTGTGTGCTGTCTGGGGGTATTTCTGGCCTGTTTACTGTACGTAGTGATGTGTAGGCATGCATGATATTACTTGAACCGTAACATGTAACCGATATAGAACCCTGGGAAACCCGACGACTACGACGCTCATTACTCATTAGCACCCTTTGTTTCGCTTTTTGTGATTGAATGGGAACTATCTATCAAGGCGGATGGGCTGGAGGACTCCGTCTGAGTTCAGAAGTGAGTGCAGATATGGGTAACTCGCATAGTCGCCAAAATTCCATACGTATCATAGCTCGGATGTGTTAGCTGTTTCACAGACGGCGGGTGGGGTCCTCTGTGAATTTGGCGAAAACATCTGCCCCAGATACAACGAAAGAACGCTTTCTTCTTATCCTAACGTCTCCAGAGGGGAGAGGGGATGTCAACTCCATCCAAGGGTCGTGTTGGTGATATATATTCCACTACAACCGTGGCCGATAGCCTACTGAGTCGCTGATCGGCAACAAAGTTGTCTGCAGTCAATCCTCAGGAGCGTGGAGTACGTTTGAAGCAAAGCCAACTTGACAGACAGAGCCTCATGTGGTCTATACATGTACGTAGTACGTGTGGTGCATATCGTGCACCACATACTAAACTAGTGGTACAGTCTGGGTCGTCAGCGCACTGCATAACTCCTGTATATTTGTAGTCTGTAATCAGTGGTTCCGTAACTCCCAGTCGGCATGGCAAGTCGTCAGATATTCGAGTACACAACGATGGGAGGTGGAGACTACATCGTCGACAATATCTCGGAGAAGTAGGTAGCTTGCCAGCAGGTATGATACGAGGAAGCACCGGTAAGCACTCGATCATTGCACTGCGTCCCCGCTGTGCTTAATTAGTTATCCGACTTGTGCCTTAATCTGTTTGATGGGGTGTGTGCTTTCAACTCTCCTCCTCGTCCCGCACGCCGAGAACCGTTGCACCCATCGTTTGATGTAGGACGACCCTATATGTCTACCATAGGTTATGGCCATGATTGCAATACATGATTGCAATACTGTACGTAGTATTGTAAAATCAACAGCAACAAGCATTATACATATAATACCCGGTACCGGCTTCTACCGTAGTCGAGCCGTAAGGGCCGGTAACTTAGGATAACGTTTTCTTAATTTCGAAAAACCAAAAGTGTTCGTATAGTTTGCGCTTGATTGGTCGAAAAGCGAACCACCAAGCAGGCATTTCCGAGTGCAATTGAATAACACGGAATTCCATGAAAAACAGATTTGAGATTTCTTGTACGTACGTAGTCTTCGTGGTTTTCAATTTAGGGAGTTTGTCCTATTCGACGTGGCATGTTCCATGAAACCGAAGCAAGCAATGCAAACTTGGGCCGTGTCGTCGACTGCTTCATAGGCGAGATCCACCATTCCCGCGAGGCAGCACCATGCTATGATACTGCTGGAATGATGTGTAAATGCCTGGTCACATACTTCGAATATATTGAGATGGTATCGGTAGTACTTGGAAGGCGTATCTTAGATGGAAACCAGGGGTTTGCAAGAAGAGGCAACTCGAGCCTTCAGCCTTTCAGTTTTTCATCGTGAAAAAAAGAATCAAAGCTGCTCTTCTTCTATCTCTAAGCAAACCAGGCAAGGGATACGCTGATGTCCGATACGCGAAGCTTCACAGCCCCCGGAACAGCCGCAGCGCGAGGTCTGACGACCCCTAGCACAGAGTAGACCACCCGGGGCGCCTAACAGCAACCACAGGCTGTCGCAAACCAAGTTTGCAACCCCTCTTTGCCTCTTGAATCACACGAGCACCGACCAGGTTCGCAATTCGCTCATACATGCGATCGCTGTATCCCCGTCGCCGCCGCCCGTGTGCAGCTTCAAGACACTTCAAGAGCGATCGTTTCTTAGCCTGTGCCAGTAGACATACCCTTCTGCTGGCGGCGGCACCCCGGGGAGAACACGGGCCGTAACTCGCCTCAGTGGTTGCCCACGGGTTTCCGCTGACTCCTGAACGTTATTCGAGTTTTCAGCACAGTACACCATTCTTCAATAGCACTCAAGGCGGTTTTGTTTTACGAGATTCAATTCAATTCTATTCCTTTTTTCAATTAAAAATCAAAATGTTTTATTCGTCGTTAATACAGAGTTATTTACATGTTGATCGCTTAAAACAAATACTTACGATCGTAGAGTAGCAGCAGTGTATGATGGCAACACACGAAGGGCTATCTATAGTCTGGCGCCGGCCATTTCTACATCTCCTTTCACCATATATATACGTCTGGCTCGGTGTCAACCTGTTGTATACCAATCCTGTCGCCCCGGTAGACCAGTGGCCAGCTTCAAAGGCTACTGGCATTGGTACTCAAGTTCGAATCCCACCGTGGTGAGATTTTCACTTTATTTTGAAAAAATATAAAGAACCAATTGCTGAGAGCGCCTTCGTGCCGTGGGTAGGCGGAATCCGACTCAAGTCGACGAGGGAAGATAGTGCTGAAATCTTCTCGCGATATCAAATTCAAGGCACGTACCGTAGTGGGGAGGGGGGGAGAAGAGCCTACTTCGTGACTCAGGATCTGAGTTACGACTAAAGAGGGAGAGAGAAAGGAAGGGCGAAGGTAATAAATGGGATGGACAAAAAAAGCAAACACAAAAAACCTGTTTTTTCCCTCTCCTATCACATGTTTGCCTATATGCCCTATTTGTAACGTGCATCGCTTTACGCCGTAAGCGTGGGTCTGTGGTTTAATAACGCCTCCTCCTTCTGCTCACCCTTAGCAGGATGCCGCCCCTCCCTTAATGCGACTCGCCCAGCACCTCACGGTGCTTCGCGCTTGGTGCAAGCAATGTCTGCCTGCTTGGCGAAAAACCCGACATACTCCGTCCCGGCATTGCAGGGATGCGAAGGTCTATAGTCATACGACTACGGCCATGCATTAATATGATGTACACCCCCCCCCCCCTGCTGCTGTAAACCAGTATACGTACCTTGGCGTAGAGATCTCAAAATGTTGCAGTTGGGATGCACACATAAATAAAGTAATAGGCAGGGGTAAGACACACGTAGGCAAGATGGAAGCAGTCCTAACAGACTCGCACCTTGACACTAGAGTTAATATATTTATACTGATGAATGTGATTGTACCAAAGCCAGAATATGCAGGATCATCATGGGAAAGGAATGCGAAGCTCGTAAAACAGCTGGAAACAGTACATATGACAGAAGCTAAAAAAACATAAGGATGCTCAAATACGACGAGTAATACAGTATTGAAAGCATAACTGGGGGTGTACCCACTTAAGACAAATAGAGACGTGCGTAAGTTGAAATGGCAAATAAAGTAAAGAACATGCCAAATAAGAGGTTGCCAGCCATAGCTGATAAAGCTGTATGGGAGAAAGTAACCAAAGGGCGAGCTGGACTAAGGCGGGATAGCGTAGTCGAGAAAGTATGGAAGGATATAGGAAACCAAATAGAGATGCTGGCCCTTGATAATTTTAGTGGATACAAGACATAAGTAAATAAAGGACAGAAAGAAGGGAAAGGCCAGCGCTAACAAAGAAGGTGAAAGGGGAAGAACACTTAGAGATATACGGGGGGTTGAGAGAAGGAATAGGAATGAAAAGGTATCTGCACGGCCCAATGGACTTCGCGAAAAAGCTGAAATTGCGATTTTGCGTAGGGGACCTGGACCTGCCAGAAAGAAGAAGGAGGCATACCAGTAGCCGGGAGGAGGAGGAAGTAGATGCACAGATGTGCCCATGTGGCAAAGCCACAAAGAGTAGAATTCACATAGTGGGAGGATGTGAAAGGTACAAGGAGGAAAGGGATGTGTTAGGGGAGGAGATGAGAAAAATGGACGAGTGTGACATGGAGCAGTTTGGTACACTAAATAGTAGCGAGAAAACGATCGCTATCTTAAGAGATAGATGGTGGCCACAGGTGGCGAAACAGGAAGGGGATAAGATTAGCAAACGATTTCTTTGTAATATACCTGGTATGGAAACAGCGTATTGAGCGCCCAAGTGTTCAAGTTGTCTCTATTAGGAGTAGGAACGGTGCTCCGTCTCGAAAGGAATGCGTGGCCAATGGTCAAATGACTAAGGCAAGCAACAAAGGAGTACCTGCTGATATCCGTAGCCTCTTGGCGGCCCCACAGCGAAGAATCCGAGGGAGGACGGTTTCCGCAAGACGCCAGCCTGGGTGGTCGCCAAGACTGTTTGCACCACAGGTGCTGCTTGCATGTACTCCTCCCCCGTGCTATACGGGTCGTCTATTTCGCTACCCCACGACGCTCGCTGCCAGCTGGTCGATACAGTTTACGTCCTTTCCTACCCCAAAGATGTGCTGGCCCCAGGCGTCCAAAGCCTCGAAGATAGCAGTCTGTGGCTCCGCTTTTCGCAGAAGGACGTGCTTTCCGGATCGATGGTCGTATTGCCAAGGGCTTGCGCCGAATGGACGAGGCAGCGGCTAATTCATCACGACCCCGGCGCTGCCCCAACGCGGTCGTACCCCACCTGAGCCTGTCGCGGGTCTGCACGGATGATGGGTAGGACCAACTTGTCGCGGGTCTCCTGATACGGCGGGTCCTGTTCACCCAGAAGAGGCTCCTTCCTGTCCGTGGTGAAGACCCCGCTGTGTACTCTTCGCTACTTGCTCTCGTGCTCTCTGTCTGGTGCAGATCGGGTGCACCGTCATAAACACTCGGGATCCTCTTTACCGCAAGTTGCCGCGCTAAGCAAGAGCCTACCCGTCTGCTGGAGGTTTGGCAATTGAAGTAACCCCGTCGTTCGGTTTCATGCATATAATATATATATAAAGATATAATTATATATACGGTTTTCCTTCGGGATGTGGTTGGCTTAATATCGAGGCGGTGTCGCAAGTTGAAAAGAGGGGGGCATCATCATCATCATCATCATCAGGAGTCCCTATTTACTCCGTGTACTGCTGCTGTATATACTATATACTGTGTGGAAAGATGAGGTCCGACGACGTGTGTTTGATTTTAAATATGCACGTGTGAGCGTGAACACACCTGTCGCTGGTATCTCCTGGATTACACTACACACACATGTGCATAGACGAATACAAAAGCACCGCGGCTGTCACAAATACCGACACAGTGAAGCGCTGGTGCTGTGATACTGCTGCTGTCGTACCACTGCTATTGTTGTAGTATGTACTGTGTGGGTTTCGAAATTTGAGCACGTGCGGGTCCTTATCGTCGTGCTGCCCCTTGCATGACGTGAACGTATTGGCATGTTTCTTGCTGTTGCGTGTATGTGTTCGTTCCTACTTCCTAGGTCGACAGAAAACATGGTAAACGCACGCACACACACACGCGATTGCACCGTCCGAGACCTCCTCAAAAAAAGGAAGAGCTTGATGTGTGACTGCTGTTGTTCCGTGGCTACCTACTTTATCTTGGGCGGGTATTCTCGAAACTAACAGGCCGTTTCGTAGAAGAAAGAGTGGTCCTGGTCAGCGTATCTTACCGGTATGGTTTAATTATTTTTCTATGAGGGTCAATGCCTACAGAAAGCGTGCGAGTGTTATTCGTGACGTGTCCACATCCAAAAGAATCAGGGTCTGCCGAGTGCCAGCACAGACTCGCACAGACTGCCCCACACGCCGACACGCATGCACACGCAGCACCCACACGCCATGTCCACGCACACCCACGAAAGTGTCCGTTGCTGTAAGAACGGACAACGCTTGAAGCGAGTGCATGTGAGTCTGGCTAGACCAACCTCATCACATTGGGAAACATAACTGATGTGACGGGAAAGTTGAAATGTGGAGTTTGCCTTGTCCTGGCAGGCTCTGGTTCGGCGGAAACATATCCCGTAGGTACTTGCTAGCCTTGTCGATTTTGAGCCCCCACAGCACGCGCCACGAACCTCGGCCGGGGTCCAAACTTGAGTCGTGTGTGCACGCGGGCCTCCTGCGTGCCCCGCAGCCGAGGGCACGAGAAACGACCGCCGGCGGGAAGATAAAAATTATGCCGATGCGCAAAGTAAGTCCTTTTGACACATATACATAGATATCACCTCCTATTTTAGAACGTACCAGATACGATCTACGAACGAAGGCATGATCAGCCAACTACCTACGAATGTGCGTGTCTCTACACGAGACATCTATACCATCATTAAACAGCCGATTTTCCTACGGTATTTGAAAATTGCCTTTCCGATGAGAATGAAAATCGAAAATATTGGATTTCGAATTGTAAAAGATGTACTTCCCTCACAGTCATTTGCTCACTGTACACTATTGTCAGTTGTGACACCCGTCGATGGCAAGAAACAAAAACGCAATGGGCATCGGCAGTCTCAAGATGTCAAAGATCCCAGAAAATCTGGATTTATGGGCGAGGTACCTCGCTCATAAATGCAAATTCCCTTGAATCCTTGATGTTTCGAGCCTGTCAAGGTTGACTTCAATTTGTTTTTCGTGGATCGATACCTACCATCATCGAGGAACATATTTTCCAGGTCAAATTTGATCGTGAGCGAAATACAACAATAACAAAGTACAAACATCGATTTTCATTCTCATCGGAAAGGCAATTCTCAATTGGCAAAACCGGCTGTGAATACTCTAAATTTGAAAAAAAACAAGTACTTGTAGTTCACGTTTTTATTGATACATTCATTACATTTCACCCCATGCATACCTTCTTATATTAGTAGTTATATCCCAATACTGTCGGTACTGCTGTGCGTTTTATGCGTCACACGGGATTTCCACTTTTTATATTATTGACTTTTTGTTTTGTTTTCGCAGGGCTGTACCCTTCGGACAACCTGGAGGCGGCCAAGTGCGACGCTATCCTAGACTCCGCCACCGATTTCTACATCAACATACGACCGGCTTACATCGAGAAGGACCAGGCCAAGAAGGTATCGAAAAGCAACATAAAACCACACCTCGTACGTACACGGGGGTGTGCGAGGACCGGGAGATAGCATGGACATGTTGACTACACTCGCGCGTATATACATATACTCCATATACATAGAGAGAGAGCGAAGAGTGAGATAACGGTAGAAATAAAGAACGAGAGAGAGAAAAAGAACTCACGCAATTTTGTAGTTCGTGCAAAATGAAGGAACATGACGCCCCCTCCAGTGTACGCGTTGCCCACCGTGCAGTAAAGTATGACGGGGCGTCGAGATTCACCGCTTTGTTTCTATTGTGAATCGAATCGTCTCGATTCAAGCGCAGTTGCAAACGTTGGTACTATGTATAATAATACGTAAGTACCACCTTTGGTACACGCTTTTACACCAGCAAACGCTACCCCGCCTACAGTTCAACGTTGTGTGTGTATGTCCAGAACCGACTTTTCACCCTGTGATGACGAGTGGGCGTATCGCGTGGTGCCTGTCCTCCCTGCTCTTCTTTGACTGTGGGTGCCCTCGACATAACAAATATCCTACCCGTCGCCTTTGCCGTGGTCACGACCGGTTTGGGGGGAGCTCAGCTGGAACTGTTCGGGGATCTGGCGGCAAACTACATTCCCACGTGAGCCTCGAGCTGACGTCTTCGTGTAAACTGCGTATGGACATACCCGACACCTGGTGCCCTGTTCCTGAGCCGCTTTGCCTCGTCGGTAGAGTTTGACGAGCGATACGTCCCACCATACCACACTTGCTGCTACTATTACTGTACTGCGCACCAAAGGGATTTTGTTTGGAACTCCGAACGAAGCAGATTTGCAGTGCGTGCGGCCGTCTGCTGTGGAGACTGCCAAAGAGGCATCTGCGACGTGTGTGACATATACTACAATCACAGCAATAGTTCAGGCTGCTGGGCGCTGTGGCTGAATACTCTGCTTTGCTTTCCTTTTTCGTCCACATACAGTAGTTGGTCCGTGATGCCGTGCGTGTTCACGGCCAAGGTTTTCGTTCGGATTGTCCCTAGGGGCCTCAATTTCTTCTCTCTATTATGTTCGCTGACGCTACCCTTAAAACAACAAAACACACCTACCTCGAAGGACAACATAGTAATACATACACATACATCGCGTTTCTCGTCGCCTGCTTCGTCTGAATGGATGGAATGGAACGGCATGGCATGGGATGGAATGGGATGGGACGATGAATCGCAGGTGGCTCGCTAACGTGGAGAAACAGCTTACGGCAACCGAAGGCATCTACTTCAGCGAGAAGGTGCGATCCTTTCCTACACGGTAGGCCGTCTATACTGCAACGAGGGCCAGGGCAAGGCGTGTTCCGACAGGATAATAATAACATTTCTGGCCAAAATGGTCTCTGATAGGCGGGGCGAGGGGTCCTCAACCCCTTTGCTCTATAAAGCAAAAACGGATCCCGGGCCGATTCCGTTCCAAGTGATTTAGGTCCCAACACTATGGGGGTTCAGTGCTAAAGGAGGCGAAGTGAGGGATCCCTGGGATGTTACGAAGTCATGTTTATTGCCATTTGTTTTATACCTGGTATGTGTGTTGCCTGGACTGCTGTAGACCACGGGTATTGTTCATCTGGCGTTATTAAGGTCGTTTCTTATCGAGCAACTTTTTTTTTTTCCAAAATTTCCAAATAAACGTTTCGCGCAATATTTTGAGGACTTCCATATTTCTCAAAAATAATTTCCAAATTTTGGAATGCGAAGCCCTTCCAAATATTTTGCCCTCTTTCTTGTAAACATTCCAAATTTCCAAATAAATCCTGTTTTTTTTGTCTTGATTTTCCTGTTTGTTTTTGGAAAATGTTTTTGGAAATTTTGGAAAAAAAGTTGCTCGATAAGAACGACCTACACTGTCATGATGATCCAAGGTCGGGTTTATGGGCGGCCTACTGCAGCCTACTGCAGGTATAGAGGACAGTTGGTGGAAAGGGTACTCCCATCGTACCATATATCGGACGTGCACATAACCTCGTGTTAGGCCCTATCGTTCCCCTTGGCCTACGGACTAGTGCAGCCTTTTAGGTCCATCTATTCTTGTGTATGTCGTGCCCGGCACACTCGCAACAGTGTTTATCCCCCTCCCCCCCCTC